>JARHVA010001249.1:2375000-2495000 GCA_037957365.1 Torreya grandis | reverse complement strand
GGGGGTATAATGGCATCAAAATATTGGGAATTGGTTTAAATATTGGTCCTTTGTGCTTTATGAACAAACATTTAGAAGTTAATTAGTCTAGGCTACCTTCTTCAATTGCACGAGGTTAAAAAATGGAATAGTTCTAATGTATTGTTAGCCTATTTGATGAAACTAATGATTTCTCATGTCTTGTCTAATCCTTTAAGGTCCTACCATGGCATCCTCCACCCTTATTTCATTTTTTTAATCATGTGAGATCAATAACATCTAAGTCATCTCAAGCTATAGACTATAGATAATGTACCTTGCTAAGGAAGAGCATTTAATGTACATATATGGAAATGAATAATGGTATAAGGATTGATTATGGTTTATTAATTTTTTTTATATCCTCCTTCCCTCTTACCTCAAGTGAAATGGTCATATGGACCTTCAACTACCATAATATATTGCCTTTAAATGAGACTACCTACATATTTAGGCTTCAATGCAAGGAAGAATAGAGTGTTGCATGAGGATGGTTGTTGGAGGTCATCAGGACACCATAGAGGAAATAAAGGTTCTATACATATGTGAAAGACCCATTCTCACAAGAACCAGAATCCATAACAACCCTCATAGGCAAGAAAATTATAATTACTTCTCTAAAGCATTCATAGACTTGATTAGCAGAAGTTAAGGTTGTTTAACAGAAGTTGAGGTTATCATAGAATATTAAGTTTCCATTTCTCACTCCATATGCCTAATTGATGAAATCCAAGTGTCTATCTATGTTGAGTATGTGAGTAGGGATTCCTAGGGTATTTATATGTCATCTTGACTATGAATCAATAGTCTATATTAGTCTCTTAAAGAACCTTTGTTATCTGATGGTCTGATCAAGAAAATCCACCTCCTAATAGGCTTTGAGTTCCAAATATGAGACTCCATAAGACCTTAAAACCATCACATATATGTTAATCCTTTATTCCTAATCCCAAAGCATGGATAATAATTCAAATAAACCATATCTATATTAGGATACACTGAGGTTATGATATAAGGGATCTATCAAGTGTACATCTTGTTGAGAAAGCATAATTTCCACCTATAAGACACAACTTAGATTCACCCTTTGAAGTATTTTAAAACCATTATGTGTAGCTAAGTATCAAATGTGAGAGATTATAGATTATGAATCTATATATCTCAAGGGGTGTGAGTTAGATTCAAGGAAGGCCAATAAGGTCTCAAACATGACATGAAGGAATTCCTCTTGCTTAGGAGCATGATTAAATACCTTTGATAGTCAACATATCTAAACTACTACTCATAGATGTAAGTAGTCTATCCCCAAAATTGAAAATGAAATGGCATATACACTTAAAAGGAGAAATCAAATTAAGGTAGTGGTAAGAGCATAGAAATCATGTTGTCAAGGATAAATAATTTGGATAGAGGACTAAGTAGAATGGCTCAAGCATTTACAATGAGTTAGGCTTACTTAGTCAATATAAAATGCATGAGTTGAGTAAATGGAAATTATAAGAGCAAGATAAAATGAAACTTTGAGTTATGATGATGTAAGTATCCATTATAATCTCATATGATGGTGATATAAGTTTATAAGGACTCCTTGGTCTAGGTTGCACACCTAGGACACACAAGCTTTGATGTATGAATATGTTAATGAGTGTTGTTAGCTGATAAATGGGAAGCCAAAAAATAAAGTATATGTTTATATCTTAAGAATATCTCACCTAAGCCATAATTTATCCATATAGAGAGTCAAAGGAAACTATCTAAGTTAAAACACATTTATCTCAAGCATGGTCAGTGACACTCAAGAGTAGACCTACATGAGAGGGAAGGATTGGTATGGTTCTTAGGGTAGATATAGAGAAATTAATAAGGTGGAGGTTAGACTAAATTTTATTCTATGATAACATCAAGGCTACAATTTCACCTACAAGTGACTTCAGGACCTAAAGCCTAGTCTAAGCCTACAAGACCTAAAACCTCCTGTATGTCTCAAGACCCCACCTATACCTCATTAGTAGATCCAAACCCCTAAATTAGACTGGAGGAAATGAGAAGGTGTATAATGTTGATAATGGTCCTAAATAATGTGTATGAAGTAGGGGAATGTAAGGAAACAATCAATTCATGTCTTAACTCCCTTTTGAGCTCTAATATCCTAAGTAACCATGTTAAGATACCAACTCAAGCACTCATATATTTCATGAAAAAAATACTCATACCTAGTTATCTTAGGGGTATTTTCACACCCCTATGCACTCAAGATCCATGAAGGAATGAGTGAGATTCATAATCCCAACTCTATGAATAAACCTTAACACTATAACATGCATAAATTGCCTAGTAAGAAGCTTAATTCACACCAAATTTCATTCATATATCACCATACATTTTTCATGGGAGCAAGAGATATTCAAAATATTTGAAGGGGTCTATGGGATAGATGTTTATGAAAAAATATTTTGGTTTATGGGTTTATACTCTATGATAGATAGTAACGATGGTAGACCTCCAAAACCCTCCTTAAACCTTGATGAGTGAATTACACCCTCAAACACCTCCAAATGAAGAATTTCAGATATTAAATGATCCTAATGGTCTCCCCAAGACACATAAGAACCCAAATGGTCTACTAGATGGAATGTATAGGGTGTGTGTTATATGGATCAGGCCTAAAAGAGCTACTATAAGCCTTTATATAAGATAATAGATAAATTCTACATATATTATGTGTTTTTAAGGAGGGAGAAGAATCTAGATATCTCAAGATAATGCTTAGTGACCACATATATGGGTCTCTATGTCCAAAATTTAGTTTCATACCTACCCAAGGGCATAGGTGGAGGATAATATATACACAAATAAGAGGTTAGTGGCTTAATAAAGCTATAACAAGTTTTCTATAGGTCCTAAGAGGTGGATTTCATAGAAAAAATGGTGGCTAAGTGCCTCATAGCTCTAGTTTGGGGTCAAAATGCAAAAACCATACATTCAAGCCTATTGATCTAACATCTTCTCAAATCCATTCTACCCAAAATCTAGAACATAGGTCAAAATGGAATTGAATATCACCTTAAACCACCATGGAGACGTTTATTATGGAGTTTTAGGTTTGTCAACATCTTTTGTTTGTAGAGGAGATGTTATAGTTGGTTGTTTTGGCCTAAAAATGTATTGTGGGCAAATAGAATGCACATTCATCACTTGAAGAGAAAATTTATAAGATAATAACTATACTTAATAGTTGCATAGGTAGGTCATCAATTTGGGAGAGTTGAGGTACCTTATATACAATAAAATAGTGGCATTGGTTTAGACATTAAGGTCCTAACCTTTATGAACCATTGTTAAGAGCACAAACCCCATTAAACCTCACTAAAACCCTAATAGTGACTAAATTGAGAAGATGAAGGATAATTTTTATTTAATTTCATTAGTAAATCCTAGTAAACACATGGAGCTTATAATAAACTCTCAAGGGGTTTTCATCCATGGTACTGGTCTATATGGACTATTATAAGGACACCTCAAAAACTATAATTTTGTAAGGTTGTGAGTAGAATCCAAGGTAAAGAACTTGTTGGAGGGTTGAAAATAAAATTTTAAGGTATTTTGAGACATATTTAACCTTCTCAAATTTTTAAACAATCATATTTCTTCCTGAAAACACTCATACAAGTCTATACCAAATAGGTAGTCTAAATATGCTAAAGGGAGATGACCTAGTCATCTAAGTAAGGTAGGATTATAGGTGTGAACAGATTGGAAAGATTAAGTATTGGTATATAATGTTTCTTTAGTATTTATTAAGTTTTAATCAGTCATCTTGAGGGTATCATTGAGCCTTCATAGCTATGCAAGTAACGAACAAATAAGAGACTAGGTTAATTGTCTAACATGCCTACTTAACCAACAAAGGGAGATACTTATGAGCATAGAGGGATAATATTGAGTAAATTTAGATCCTAAATATTGTGTAACTATCCAAAATAGGTGATCATTTCTATTTCAAAACCATCATGGAGGATAAGGTAGTTTTCCAAGTCATATTAGCATGCAAAAAGGAGGTGGATACTAAATGTTTCATGGAAGAGGCCTAATTAAATCACTTAAATGTTTTTAACTATAAAATTCAAAAGTAATTGACCAGACTTGGCATGAATATGATCTCCAACATTTATTATTTTTCTCCCAAATAGGTCTAAAACTATAAAGCAAAAACCCTTTCATTCTCTATACACAAATTTAAAGTTTTACTTACCTAATTATAACAATATCCACCATTCCAATTGTAGACATTGGTAGCATTTCTATCCTTTTGCCAAAATCTCCTTTATTTTCCTTTTTCATGTTATTATTCTCCTCCATTACTCATTTCTTATTATGTTTCCCAAACCCATGCACATTTTTCATGACCTGGTAAATCTCCTACAACTTAGTGAGTTTACCATAATGGAACTCAAATTCATCAAATGCATCAAATAATCCATTGTTCATTATCTTGTAGTAATAAACCTTATTTTTAACATGGAATCTATATGAAACACTCAATTTTTCCAATGGACAAGTTAAATTTAACATCATAGGAGCAAAACAACCTAATTCCTTTTCATGATTATCAAATAACCTAATTTCTTCCCTTTCAACTTCATGGCATTTTCCAATAAATAATAAACAAATAAAATCAAAAGTTTCAAAGTTTTTGTTTTTTATTGAAATTTTTATGGGTGATTTCACCCTATTTAACCCCTCTTTATATCATCAAAAAGGGGTAATATAAGAAAAAATCAAGTAAGACCAATCAACATTCATACCTCTACCAACTATAATGGATTCAAGGTTAACACAATATAGTTTAGTTCCTATAAAGATTTTAAGAAACAAAAATATCCAGTTTAAGGAATTCACATACTATGTTAATCATGACAAGTGATGAACTTAGACAATGCAAACATGCCTCATTTATTGCAAGGATAAATAATGCAAGTAACGTTCATCATTTAAGGAGAATTATGATTAACATTCATTTCACCTAAGAAACAAGAATGTGGTGTGTGTGGGTTTGAATTAATTCTATCAATACCCAATGTTGGTATCTTCACCCCACCTCTCCAATAATACTTTCCTTTATGCCACTTGGGAGAGTATAACACTCCCACAACCACCTCGATTAAACAAAGCGTAGTTAGTTAGAGATTATAAAAAATAATAATATATTTAGAATATATAAATATCAATAAATTTTTGTAATGTAAATCATCTACAAATGAAATTATAGTCAACATGATCATATAACATAGCATAAACATATTCAAATGTTCTTTTACATAATAATCAAACATGAAATAAATAATATGATTGTCAACCATATAACATACATCATCATAACTAAAAATCATTAGTTCCATAATCCATACTAATTATTAAGTAGTTTTTTATATTGGGACATAATGTGACACACTTGATAATATTAGTTTTGACATATCTTTAACACACATGAATTTTTCACATATATTTTACTCTTGCTCACATTCTCTCTTAGCCATTCATCCATATATGAGCTTGGACTTATAAAATTGAAATCATTCACATACATTATATCTGTATTTTATGGTTAAATTATCTATTATCATATGAAAAGTGTTTTCATACTCTATATTATTATTTCCCCCTTCTTGGATGATATCTATAATAGTCAAACATTTCCAGTTACCAAAAATATTTACCTTCATTAGAAATGTTTGAATCTCCTCAAATTATTATTTTTTAGTTTCAAACACTTCCCTTAGGTTAGGTTATTTTTTATATGGTAAAATTACCCATAGATTAATCTATTATACACGTTAAGCCTAAGGCTACTCCTATCTATATCTCACTTTGTCACTACTTGGAAAACTACTAGCATGTTGAGAGATCTATTTACACATCCTTGAGGCACTATCTTAAAGCATCCAAATATAAAAATACCTAAAATGAATAGTCTCTAAGCCAAGTTTAAATACCTAAATAAATGTTAAATTTTCATATTTTCAAGTGTCATGAGCCAAAGAGTTTCATTACATTTTAGTGGATTACTATTGAACACACATACCATAGGTAAGATAACTATGTGTTTTTTGAGTTGTATTTAGAGTATTGGAATGTAAGAAAAACTCAACCACTCAGTAAGGTGTGGTTGGGACTATCCAACCCATATTTCTAACCCATTTTTATAGGCTAAACAAGTATCAAAAGTGGAGTTATGTTTTCAAGGAAAATAAATACAAAATTTAAATCTATGCATAAGAATGAGGACATAAAATAACTCAAAAAACATATTGGTAGGTAGGAACAGTGATATGTGGTAGATCATACTATAAAATTAAATATTTAAAATTTGAATAGATAATGGATATATCTATTTATTGTAAGTTTCTCATCCTTATAGTTAGTATCCTAATAGAATTCAATATATTGCTTTCTAATTCAAGCGATCAAAAATCCATTTCAAACTATTTCATATGATTATACACATAAGGTGATAAAATATTAATAGAATAAACTAAATTCCTTATCATATTTTTGTTTATATAAATAGTAAGTTAAATAATTCATTGTTAGCATTCAATTCTACATAAGTTTTGTTATATCTTACACAATCTAAATATTCATAGTTTTGGATTATTTAGATCTCCTATATCCAAAATAAGTTAAAACATTCTAGTGAACCCAATTTTTGACTTACATACAAAACATCCCTAGGTATTTTTCCCTAGGGTTTAATTATTCTTTCATACGATTTCATATTTATGCATTAAGGTTTTATTTTTTATCTCCCCTTCATTGGTGTAGCTTTGTCCTAGTGTTTCAATTATTGATTTATAATCCTTAAAACTCTAGAGTCCTATGTTTTCCCTTATTTTAGGAATAGTCCTCATGTTTTTATTATTTTTTACTTTAGGGTTTATAAATTTCTCTATGAATATGTATCCCAAAAACCCTAATAGGTCTCACCTTATGGATTCCTTATTATCTACCCATGTTGTGCCTTATAGTAATGCTAAAGAGTAGACAAATGTAGATGTATATGATCATGATTTTGTGCCCAATGATAGTGTGTATGTGTATGAGGAACATGGTAATGTGATAGAATGAAATTAATATGTTGATTATGATTATGATTATGGGGAAGATTTTTATGCTAGTGATATATATTTGTATAATTATTGTAAATAATGATTAGATCAAAGTAATGTTTAAAAATAAATAAATAAATTCTCCTTATCCTTATTTAGATCCTTACACTAATAATGGATTATAAATAGAAATTAAAAATTGGTTAACTAATATAGTTCTTGATGTTATTAGGATTCCAACTAATAAAATTGATATAATAAATAAATTGATAGATGATAAACATGTTGGTTCTCATGATGATATACCTTCCAGTTGTTTTTATAAATGTGTAGACACATAAATATGGTCAAGGGTGCTTGAAAATTTTAATTACTGACACACCTTAAGCCACATGACTTGGACCCAAATACATGACTCTTATTCATCATCCCTCTAAGATTTTTATCAATATTCAAGCTTGACCCTTTATTTGTCATCACTAATAAATAAAAATATTAATGTAAAATGCATAAAATACTTCAAAATAGCCTCAAAATATCTCTAAATCAGTATAAGTGTCCATGATATTTTAATATATATCTACCTTAGGAAAGCAAGAGTATTTTTTCACTCTTTTCCACTTAGGTTGGTCACATCTTGCACTAAAAAATGACTAGTTTATGTAATTCAAATTATTCTTTTGGGTCTTCCTATACATTTCCTAATGTTATATAAATTAAATTATCAAAATCGTCACCTATAAATACATATCAAATTTAATTTATTATTTCCACTTGATATTTACTAGGTTCAAGCTTTCACACTATTCCACATTGACATAAATTTCCCTATTCCTTCTAAATTCAAGATTAACCACAAGGAGAAGTTGTAAGACAAGTCTAAATTATTCCAAATAAATTCAAGATGTATCATTATCAATTATCAAATCCATATTTCTAGTTGCATACACATATTCAAGGGTCACAATTCCATGATCACTCTAGGTGGGATATCTAGCATAGGCTTGATTTTCCTCCTTGGAGTATTAGATAAGTAGGTAGTGGTCAATCATTAATGAGATGATAGAGGTCAGATCTATTAGTGTAGGTTTTTATTTTTCCCTATTTATTAATTAGGGAAATTGTATTTTTTGTGCATACATAGAGTTTTCCTACATTTGTGGGATAGGCTAGCTTATGTGGAGGTGTGTGTCATAGATGTGTCATAGGTATCATAAGAATGTCATAAGTAACTCCCTTGATGGGAGTTACTTCTCTATTCTTAGCACCTTGTCACCACCTTTCATGGAGGAGTTACATTCTATTCTTAGGGTGCCTTGTCCACCTTTTGTGGAGGAGTTACTTACGTACTCTCTTATTTGTATTCCTCACTTTGGCCATCTCATGCTAATCAAATTTTGGTTTTCTCCATTTTGTCTTGTGCAATTTCTCTTATTGTGTTATTTTCAATTTACTTTAGCATCTAAGTGGTGTGCACTTGCTTCATCTCATGTGATCATGTCTTCATTGCACTCACATTATCTAGATTTTGGTAACAACTCTGATATGGTATCAGAGCAAACCTAGTAATCTTGTGTGTGATTATGCTTTTAGCTTATTTTGAAATCAAGAGGAGTGGAGTTCTCTTTATTTTTTTATTCTAGATTTGGTCTAAAATAAAAAAAAGAAATCTGTCAATATCATTTTTGGTATCTTTGGCCTTTAGGTGTCTTGATTAATCTATTATGGATTTAGTAAGGTGAAAAAAATTTGTTGTCATTTTGCAAAAATATCTCTGTATTATGTGTGTTGTTCTTGGATGCCACCTTCAAATGTGGAGCTTCTGGTAAAAATAAGTGAAGGTTTCTAGCCCAGGCACTGCCCAAACTAGGCGCCTACCACTCCAGATGCTGCCCACTCACAACACAAGCAAAATACACTTCAGTTTTGTGCAAACTCCAGCTCCAGCAAGGCGCAGTAATCAGCAGCAGAGGGAGGCGCCACAGTCATTTCCAGCCACACCTAACAGCCATACGGCATCCAAATCTACAATTTTTTTGCAAAACAAATAAACTTCTACACCTATATTTTGATCTTTAGTTCTGTCACTTCTGCTAGGCACCATTAGACCATACAACCAGTAGGTCTACTTTGTTTTTTTGTCTTTTTTGCTACAAATCTGGACTACTATTTTTTTCTTGAAAAAGACAACCTCTTTTTGTTTGGCATCCCATGTGGACCCTTAGTTACTTGGCCTTTCTATCCATTCTGTCTTTAACTTAAATTTTTTAGTGAAAATTTATTTTCCAAAACAAAAATCAGTCAATTTCACTAAGTATTCAGTTTTTTAGATAGTTTGGTATTTTTGGGGGTTTTCAATTAAAACTTGTATCTTCGCCTGTCGAAGATGAAGGGTGAGGTCTGGGTTGGCATGAGGCCAATTCCCCCTCACAAATACCTTATTTGGATTCCTCATTCTATGATGAATCCAACGAGTGGTTAGAAGACCACTTTCTCTCTCCATAATAGGCATTTTTTAATGTTTTAGTGCTTTTTTTGCAAAAACACTAGTTTATGGAAAAATTGTAACTTTAATATCTTGCAAATGGTAGCTCGGTTTCGGGTGCCATTTTTTGCAGAATTGCTTGTAATTAAATTATCCATAGTGTAGAATTATTATTTTTCAAAAATGCACTAGTTTATAAAGTGCCACAAAATTGGGTCTCTCGAGACGCATTTTTCGCTGAGTCCGACGTCCTGTTTGCTTTAGTCTTGCACTGATTGCTCTAAGACACATTTTCAGCTGAGTCCAACATATTTTGAGCATGTACTTACATATTTGAGGGGAGCTTAATATTTTGGGGGTTGTGATTGCTTTTCACAACTTGCTTTCATTCTCTTTTCTGCATACATTCACAACTTGCAATCAACACAACTTCACTTAAATTCAGCTAAAAAAATGGATTCTTTTCAAATTAAACCCCTAACACCCTTCAAATATCATCAATAGAATTTAAAATTTCAATCATTCTTAGAAGTAAAGGTTGTATAGGATCACCATGGGTACAAAAGTAGAACCCAACACTGATGCTGAAAAGGTCAAGTGGTACAACCGTAGTGATGAAGCCTTTGAATTACTGAGCTTGTCTGTGTCTCCAAAACTTTTCTTCCAGTTAGAATCCTCCCAAACTCCTAATGACATATGGGACACCTTATAAAAATTATTTGGGAAGCTTGATGAGATGAGAGGTCATGAGCTCAAAAACAAACTCATAAGTCTAAGTCCTAGCAACTTTAACACCCTACAGGACTTCTTCACTAAGTTTAAGGCCCTTAGATTGCAATTGAAAGAATGCAGGATAGAGAAGAAAGATGATCAACTCATTCTTTCTATTCTCACAAATCTAGGTCCAAGTTATTTAGTCTTTGTCTCCACTTTCCATGCCACCAAAAGTGCCCTTGGCACTACATGGAAAATGCCTTCTTTGGATTCATTCATTGCTAACTTGACTAGGGAGCAAGATAAGCTAATTCAAATGGGCATAATGAAGTATACTCAACCCCAATCCTTGATATCTAGAAATGGTAAGGATAAGACTTCAACAAAGGAGAAGAAGAAAGAAAACACCAATCCTGCCAAAAACAACACTGAGACTTCCTCTTCCAATGCTAAACCTAAGAAGGAGAAGGTTAAGTGTGCCTATTGTAAAAAAATAGGGCATGATGAACACAAGTGCATGAAGAAACAAATAGATCACCTAACTCATCTTCTAGATAAGAATATCATAGGTGTTCCTGAGTCCATCAAGTAGAATTCATCTACCCAAGATTCTACTAAGGCAAAAGGCAAGGGTAAGGAGAAAGAAAAGGGCAAGGCCCTTGTAAAAACTACAACTTCTACATCTTCATGGGTCATCAACTCTAGTGCTTCTCACCACATGGGCTCTTCACTAGTTGAGTTGTCATCTTTAGAGCCTTATAGCATGACTTCAATTAGTTTGGGTGATGACACATCAGTTTCTATTTTAGGGATAGGATCAGTTGAAATGGAAGGATGAACATTCAATAATGTTCTAAGTGTTCCTTCTCTTTCAACCAATCTCCTATCAGTGTACCAAATCACTCACATTGGTTAGGGCATGAGAGTTGAGTTTTCACCAGATTCAGTGTCTATCAGGGAGTTTCATAGTGATACTATAGTGGCAGTGGGTAGGGCAGATCACTAAGCCAGGTTATACACCTCACATTTTGCATTAGATTCTTCTCCAATAGCATTGTTGACTCATTTAAATGGAGTTAGCAAATTGTGGCATGAGTGGTTTGGCCACCTTAACTACCACTATCTTGAGCAACTTTGCAAAAATGACATGGTCATTGGCTTGCCTCATGTCCAATTCTCAAAAGGACTTTGCGAGGGGTGCTCCCTTGGGAAGCATCCCAAAGCAAAATTTGGCAAAGGCAAAGCTTGGAGGGATTCACAACCTTTGGAGTTAGTCCACAATGATGTATCAGAACCCTTTCCCAAACCATCTTTCACAAGGGCCAAATACATCCTCACTTTCATTGATGATTTCTCTAGGTACTCTTGGATATATTTTCTCAAACAAAAGTTTGAAGTGTTTGAAATTTTTCTAGACTTCAAGGCTCTTGTTGAGAAATAGAGTGAGAAATCCATCAAGGTTCTTCAAACTGATAATGGAGGGGAGTATGTCAGCATCAGGTTTGAGCAGTTTTACACCATAGAGGGGATCGATTTGTAGCACACAGTCACCTACAGTCCTTCATAGAATGGGGTTGCAAAATGCAAGAATAGGTTCTTGAAAGAGATGGCTAGCTGTATGATTCACTCCAAAGCCTTAGCACTATAGTACTAGGCCAAAGCCATCAATTGTGCTTGCTAAATTCAAAATAGGGTTCCTCACAAAGCTTTGAAAGGGATAACACCCTTTGAATCTTGGCATAAAAGGAAACCTAATGTTGAGCACCTTAGAGTTTTTAGATCCCTAGCCATAGCTCGCATTCCAAAGAAGAAACACAAAGCTATGGAATGTCAGTCCAAGACTTGCATCTATATAGGATATCTAGATGGTATTAAGGGATATCACCTTCTAGATTTAGTCACTCATGAGTTGTTCATCGAGAGAAGTGTCCATTTTTAGGATAGTCTTAGAGACTCAACACTTGACACTTCTTCTCCCTCATTAGATCTACTTCTTCATGATGATTCCTCATCAGATTCAGATCAACCATAGTAGGTTCTTGAGCCAGAGACATCATCTTCTTCTTTGAGTTCAGACAGTGAGGACAGTGATGCAGAGTCATCCACCTCTAGTCAGTCAGAGGATGAGGAGTTAGCACCTGACTCACCCACTTTTGGGCCACTTGGGGCTAGACAGACACTTGAGAGTGTTGGCACTTGGGTAGGAGATCCCGCAAATGATAGATATACTAGGGGGATTTTTAGAGAGATCCACATGCCTTCTTTGCTTTAGTTTCAGATCCATAGACTTTTCAAGAGGCATTGGGGGTACCTGAGTGGGATAATGCTATGGAAGAAGAATATTCTTCCTTAATAAAAAATCGCAATTGAGATTTGACTTCACTTCCTAAGGGAAGAAAGATGGTTCAATGTAGGTGGATATATCAGACCAAATTTGTAGCAGATGGGTCAGTTGATAAGTACAAGGCATGATTGGTCGCCAAGGGTTTCTCATAGGTGGCAGGCATTGACTACTCAAAGACTTTTGTACCCATTACAAAGATGAATTCTATCCAACTCACCTTGGCTATTGCCATAGCACATGGTTGGGATGTGCATCAGATGGATGTGAAGAGTGCCTTTCTTCACGGAGACCTAGAAGAGGAGATCTACATGGAGCAGCCACCAAGATTTGTTCAGGATTCTTCCTTAGTATGAAGACTTAAGAAATCTATCTATGGCCTCAAACAGGCCCCTTAGGCTTGGTATGCCAAGATGGATTCTTTCCTTCTCATATCAAGTTTCACTAGGTGCCATTCTAATCCCAATGTCTATTTCTTGCGGCAGGATGATTCGCTCTTGATTTTGGTTCTATATGTTGATGAACTTTTGATCACCAGGAGTTCTTCATCAGCTATTGGAGTGGTGAAGGCATCTCTTTAGGATAGATTTGACATGATAGACTTGGGTTTGTTGCACTACTTCCTTGGCATCAAGATCTCATAGTTAGATTCAGGGATTTCTCTTGCACAGCCTAAGTATGCTCTTGACTTATTGGCTCAATTTCACATGGCTAATTGTAAGCCATCTCTGACTCCCTTTCTATTAGGAGTCAATCTTGAGGTTGATTGTTCTTCACCATTGGTTGATGCCACTTAGTATCGACAACTTGTTGGTAGTCTCATCTACTTGACTCACACAAGGCCCAACATTTCATATATAGTGGGACTTGTCTCCAGATTCATATAGGAACCCCATGAGCTGCATTAGAAAGCAACTAAGAGGATATTGCATTACATATGAGGTTCACATAGATACGAGATTCATTACAGATTTGGCATAGAGGTTGACTTGGTTAGATATATAGATTTAGATTGGGCTGGTGATTCACAGACTTGCAAGTCCACTTCTAGTTATAGTTTCTCTCTAGGTTCTGGTCCTATCAGTTGGTCTAGCAAGAAGCAGAATGCTATTGCTATATCATCCACAGAGGTAGAGTACAGGGGAGTTATTAATGTAGTTATTGAGGCTATTTGGCTTTAGGGGATTCTTTTTGAGTTTGGCATTCCTATTAAGTAGCCCACCATCATTTATTATGATAACTAGAGTACCATACAAATTTGCAATAATTCAGTTCAGCACCAATAGACCAAGCACATAGAGATTCACATGCATTTCATTCGAGAGCTTATTCATAGTCAGGTCATTGACTTGATATTTTGCCAGTCTTTGGAGTAGGTTACAGACATCTTCACCAAACCTTTCACTAAGAGGAAGTTCATTCATCTATGAGCTCTTCTTGGGGTGCGGTCTACATCTACAGTAGCATCATCTTCAGGGGTGCCTTCTAGCCTCTTCTTTTCTTTTATGTCTCTCTTTTTTTTTTTTTGGGGGGGGGGAGTTTTTTCCTATGAGTTTTCTCCTTTTCTCTATCTTATGGGAGATTGCATTTGTACATGGGTACCTCATCAGGCCTAGTTGTCAGGACCCATTTTATATTTCCACACTGCCCACCTAAGCTATGCTTATGGGGGGTATTAGTGTAGGTTTTTATTTTTCCCTATTTATTAATTAGAGAAATTGTATTTCTTGTGCATACATGGAGTTTTCCTACATTTGTGGGATAGGCTAGCTTATGTGGAGGGGTGTGTCATAGATGTGTCATAGGTGTCATAAGAATGTTATAAGTAACTCCCTTGATGGGAGTTACTTCTCTATTCTTATCACCTTGTCACCACCTTTCATGGAGGAGTTACATTCTATTATTGGGGTGCCTTGTCCACCTTTTGTGGAGGAGTTACTTACATACTCTCCTATTTATATTCCTCACTTTGGCCATCTCATGCTAATTAGATTTTGGTTTTCTCCATTTTTTCTTGTGCAATTTCTCTTATTGTGTTATTTTCAAATTGCTTTAGCATCTAAGTGGTGTGCACTTGCTTCATCTCATGTGATGGCGTTTTCATTGCACTCACATTATCTGGACTCTAGCAACAATAACTCTAGTAAGATCACCCCATTACACTCCCCTATTTTTTCAAATTTTCAATATTCTAAAGTTCCCTTAAGGTTTCAAAGATAAAATAATATACACAGTGAATTCTATGAAACATATTCAAAATTATGATCTGATGGAATAATAACTGGTAGGTGGTTATCCCTAAAAATTTATTCTTAGCATCCCCCATAGATAAAATAATAGCTACAATCTGATGGAATCCTCTATAGACAGTGGACCTTTGGGTCATGTTCATTATTTATGGTTATAATTAGTATATTTGAGAGCCTACAAATCAAACACACCTTGCATATGCACCTTTTACTATCCTTTCTTTCTTGGTATGATAGATTGGTTGCTAGCAATAAGCTTGGTGCTTATAATAATTTATATATTGTGGGTTAAAAAATATAAAATTTATTCTAAATATGTAATGGCCAATTATGTTCATCCTCTATATTTAATCATGTATAACAATGTTATACTTTATGCTTATGATAATGAATAGACTAATGATCACACTTATACAATTTTTGATGCTTCTTATATTAATGAAGAATATGATCATGATAGATATGATTATTAATTCTAAAATCAATATGATTGTTAAAATAGTGAAGAATATAGTGAAAATGAAAGTGATCTAACTAATTTAGACATTGCACAACCAATTCCTCCCTCATAATCCTATTTCTATAAAGTATAACAAAAAGAGCTTATTAGTAATGGATATTTCCTTTCATAAAATCTCTCACAAGGATACAAATGTTAATAATCAATAGCTAGGCACCTTGTTTACATCTTAATTTTAATACTTCATTCTATCACACTAATTAACATAAACTATAAAATCATAACCCTTACATAAAAATGGTAAGTAATGTGAATGAGTGTGTTATTCCTTCTTCTTATTTAGAAAATTTTCATGATGTAAATGCATATTATATCCCAAACTCTCTTTTAGACATGGTTATTGATATAAAATACTTCAATAATCTTTTTAATCCCTTTTAAATTACAAATAATGATTTAACATCTCATAATACTTCTATCCTTATATAAAAGGATGCAATTAAATGTGAAATGCAACCAAAAGGTGACACACTTGCTTTCAATTTATAAAGTGATGATTATGGCATATTTTTCAAATATTCTCAACATATTATTCCTATATCAATAGAATTAAAATCTCATGATAATACTAATTATGATTATTCTCTCTTGTCTACTAAGTTAATAAAATCCAATTAAGATAAATTTGATGTTTATAATTATATACAAATGCAATGTAATAAAATAAGCAATGATTCCAAATTTTGTAATAATATTGGCTTATAATAAATCCTAATCCATGTTATGACATTTGTCATGATCCTCTCATAATAATGTTTAAAATAGATTATCAAATTCAATCCATAAGTAAGCCTTTACAAACCACTACCATTCTTACTATTCATAATATATCCATGATGCATGTTATTGGTGATCTAAAAAAGTAAGTACTTAATCTTACTTTACTAATTAGATCATTTTATGTGAATATCAAAGACAATTTTATCTTAAGAAAACTTCTAACATGAGATATATATGAACATCCATATAAAAATATCTATATTATGCCTACAATATAGTTGTTCGATGGTTGTAGAGATCCTTCTAGTCATCTAATGCAATATACACATTCT
The DNA here is from genome assembly GCA_037957365.1 of Torreya grandis. Classification (NCBI taxonomy): domain Eukaryota; kingdom Viridiplantae; phylum Streptophyta; class Pinopsida; order Cupressales; family Taxaceae; genus Torreya; species Torreya grandis. The sequence continues at coordinate 2,478,515 of JARHVA010001249.1, read as the reverse complement.
TTAATATAATCAACAAATGATTAACATATTCTACTAAAAAATTTTCATATAATCCTCATAATACATGCTTCAAATTGGTTTTATAGTTTTCTTAGTGTATCCTTACCTACCTTAAAAAGACTAAAAGATATGTTCTTATCAAATTATCACAAACACATGGTGCCTAAATTTGCATTGGAACATCTTCAAAGTTTTCAAAAAATACATGATTATCTCATCAAAGATTAAATTTAATGATTAATATTAATTTTCATTATATAACTTATCAACCCTAAAATTTCTAAAATCAATTCATCTTCAATAGGATTCATTTATCTCCACTCAAATAAAGAGCCATGTGTAAACTTTATACTTATTTTGAGAAGGTATAGATGCACTTATTCAAATATTCATGTGTTATAAATTATATAACACATAAATATATAAATACAAATGAATCAAGATAATTTTAAAACATGAAGAAAGTTACCAATAAAATAATGGAAACTAATTTCAAATACAAAGAAAGAGTCCAATTAAAGTCTCCCATGAAAGGTATGAATTGATAAAAATGGTCATAATCAAGGAAAATCAAGTTAATTTACTCAATAAATAGGGAAATATTTTATAAATAACTACCTAATGTAAATAAAGTATCTTTTAATAAGATGAAACCACTTAAATTTTATTGATTCAAAGATTGACCATATGATATTCTACAAACATTGATGAATAATAAGTTAATCACTCTTCCTCCTAGTGATTATCATCCTCCTCATCATCTTAAGTAAATGAAAGGTAGGACATTTCACGCTTATCATGATATTAATGGACATTGAGATAATGATTGTTATGTATTGAGAGAAAATATTACACAACTTGATCATAATTAGATTATTACATTTCAAAGATATAGAAAAAGCATAAAGGATAATATGGAACAAGATAAAGTTACATCTTTACTTACACATACATGGATACCAAAGAAAAAATACAAATCTTTAGATCAAATATATGAACATGTAATGAATAATTCGTTGAAATAAAAATATAATCAGTGATATCAACCACTAGTATCATAGGTAACTAATAAAAGTGTGGTGATATCTAAAAAATATAGTCAAATATTATGAATCAAAATTAGGTTATACATGTTGATTAGTGTGATGCACATGTTTTATTCCATAAATATGATTAAATAATTCTACAATTATTAGTTACCTCTCTTATACATAATGTCAGGATCAATAATTGGCCAAGTAAAAATGCATTTACAATGACACTTTTTCATAATTTTAGATACACAGAATAAGATTTACAAGCTACATAATTTTTTTCCCCAAATCTTATGATTTTAACACAAAAAATAATATTGGGCATATAGTGTGACCTCTTTAAGTTGGTTAATTAATAGTGGCTACTCCATTTCTAATCTTACAAAGTGTTGACTATTAGAGTCACCCTTGGTATATTGACACTTGAAATGTTAGGAGATGATAATTATTTGCCAAGATTATTTGAGTATGAATTTAGGATAACATTTAAAATCACTCTTTTGGCCTAGAGATAATTATTCCAAGGAAAATTGTAGTTCTCCTAAGTATCTTATATCTTCATTGATGGCCCCTTAATTTTTTGAGTTCATAGGTTGGTGTTAGCCTTATGGAGGGTATAATTGCATGGTTTTAAATTTAATGTGTATAAATATTACTATATGAAGTCATATTAATCTTTTCAAACCTCATTTTCATGTCTAGAAGTAATCAAAATACCTCTTAATGAAACAAATCCTTAAAGGGCTTAATAGATCAATCTTGGTGTCATGATTAGTCTTGTAAAGTGATATTTCATTACTCTCTATTGTGAAATCAAGAAAAAAAGATATTAATATCACTCATAAGGTCATAAAATGCATCAAAAGAGTCAAAAATTCATTCATCAATGTCCTACTAGCCTTGTATGGGCCTATTCAAGTGCTTCTTAATGTGAAATAAAGAAAAAGGTCCTAAAAGTGCTTATGAGTTCATGAAGGGTCAAGAGGTCATGTTTCACTCATTGAAGTAATTATAGAGGGGATGAAACATTATTAAGGTATTATAAAGTAATTTTAAAATTTTAAAACTCCTTATAAACTCCCAAGTTCATACAAATGGTCAAAGAATGCATTTGACCAAGTGCATCCCTCTTTTTTCTCTCTCCTTGAAGGCTAGTTCAAACATCTCAATATGGGAGAAGTGCATTAAAACCATAACCAGGTTGTTACCTACATTTATTCCCTCATTAAAGGTATCCTTCATTGTTCCAAAATAATTTTTATAGGTTTTCAAGCTTCATACAATGTTTCATATGGTTAAAAGAGAATAAAGCTAGATTTTCTTAAACATCCAATGACATTCTTTAGGTTTTCAATGAGGAAATGTTGATTTACTATCCCACATGATTTATTTTTAGGTTTTAATGAGTTTTTACATGGTTTTAAACGTGGGAGGATCCAAATAACAATCCTACAAGACTGCTAATTGGTTCTAGAATGTTTTCATGATTGTATCAGCATTATACATTACTTGGTTTTAATGCATTTCTAGGGGTATATTAAAGTATCTCAATGAATTATAGGGTTTGAATAAGGTAATAGGATAAATATCAATCAAATAAATACCCTAAAATTAATAATATCATATTTAAAAATAAAAAACATCTCCAAAAACTATTCTGCAAGTTTGTTTGTAAGAAACCAAGCTTCTTATCAGGTGTTATCTCCATTCTACAGTTGCATGGGTATATATAATTCTTCAAGAGTGTTGATATGGTTTTATTTATTTCATTAATTATATTTATATCAAGGGGTAAATAATTAATCACTCTATTTTTCCAAGAATATGGCAGGAAAGCCCAAAACCCTACCTAAATCCTACATCCTGTAAATGCGCTTTTTTATTTTTTAAGGCTTGTTAAGGCAACAAACATGAATGATGAGAGCATAAAAGACATAAAAACATATAAGGTAAGTATTATATGTTTTAATATTGTTGTGACAATAGGCTTATATGGGTGAGTTAAGGCCATTATGATAATAAATCTATTTTTCCCAAGAATGGAGCATCCTTGAAGGAGAAAACTATGCATGCACGAGCCTTCTAAAGTTCAAAGAGAGAAAACATAGGGTCATCACCTTGAATACATTCCCATATAAAATGGGATATAATTGAATAATACTAATGCATTGAGATATTAATTCTCTTATTTTCCATGTCTCTTTGTTTACATAGGTTGTAATGATGGTGTAGCAACATATATGAGGTCTTCTAGTTCTCTCTTCTCCTTTTTCATCTCATTTTGATTATATATAGGATGAAAATTATTTTATCATGATCCTTAATCTTGGGTATGATAATAATCTACTCTTTTAGATACTTTTAATGTTGGATTTAAGTCTTCAATCCAATAAAATTGATATTTACTTCACATATGTTGTCAACTTTCTTTAATATTGTGTGAATTTAATTATAGATATTCATTTGTGGATGTGTTAGTACCTCTTGATGATGTCATATAGATTTTAAATTTAAATTTTTATGTTGTATATTGTGTAAGCCACTATATCCATGTAAATTACTTATGCAAGTGTTGATAGAGTTTCAAGATTTATAAGAGTTGTGTGAGCTAGTGTCAATTTTGAAGGTTTCTTGTATTATTCTAGGTAGAGGATAAGATCTCTAAACTATTAGTGTATCACCTTTTTCATGTTTAGTTAAATTTATCCCCTTTTCACCACTAAAAACACTTATTCTTAATTATAGATAAGTCTCTTAGCATAAGTTTAGGTCTATAAATGATATTAAATTAGGTGCATCTTAGTTTAGGAGGGATATGGCTCTCTCTATAGGTTCATCCCCAAAGAGCCAAGGTCCCACACTTAGGAATGATCCCATTATTTCCATTGGATAAATTTATTAAATGAGTGGGTGTAAGATCCAAGTGAAAACAATTTATGGCATTACCTATAGGACTAGTTCCAAAAGTTTTCAATAAATCAACTAAGTATTTGGTGTTGATCTTTAGTAGGATTCAAGATTAAAGATAATTCAGAGGCACTTGGTGACTCCATACATTTATGGTTCCATATCATATTAATTTTTACATGACAAAAGTAATAATAAGGGCATCTTCCAAAGGTAAGGATACTGATTTTGTTAAGTTGCCATTGTATTCAGCTAAAAGGAAGAGGTTTTGATGTCTACTTCTTATATTAACCATTTTCCTACTATTATATCCCCTCAAAATAGCCAAGGTTTACCTTAAAGTTTCATATGGTTATCCCTAGAAATCAAGTCTTTGTTGCCTTCAATAGAGGAAGCCCACTAAATATTGCCTAATATGATGACATACCTATTGAATCCCTCAATAGTATCCCCCATTTCACTAGAGAGAATTCAACCACACATATAGAACATATCAATGATATTGACAAAATATATTTAGTACATCATATTATTTAGGATAATGTTGTTATTAATCTTTTAGCTTCCTCATTCAAATATTAGGCTTTCCAATGGTATAAGATCTTACAACCTAATTCTATAAACTCATGGGATGAATTAGGATAAGGATTATTCAAGCAATTTAGAGAAAAAAGTGACCATTTGTCCTTAGTTGAATAGCTGACCACTTTTAAGAGGGCCCCACAAGAATACATGAGTGATTTCAATTTAAAATTCCAAATAACTTGGGATAAAATCCTAACTCTATTTAGTCTCATTCATAACCATGATTTCCTCTACTGTATAAGAGTCTTAAATAGTGATATTGATGGTATGATCTAATCTATGGGGGATAAAAATCTTCCTGATGCACATGATATTTTGATTAGAACTAATTTTTGAATCATAAAAGGTAGAAATATTTATACAATACCTCCCATTCCACTATTTACATAATTACCACCTCCTAGACCACCCATTCAACCCACTTTTGCACCCATTATAGTATTAAATATCCAATCAGTTCAACCTGCTACCCCTCCTAATGAGCTACATTAAGTGATGACATTGTTGTAAAGCTTCAGGAATGAATTATTGCCCTTGAAAATATAGTATAAAGCTTAGTATATCAAACCATACCAGAATTACAATCAAATTTATCATCTTCATAGGTAGTTTTACTAAGGAAATCCACACATTCAAGGTCAAATCACACTTGTTAGGCCTTATAACAGTCAAAATCCCAATTTTGACAGCACTTTAAAAACTAATGTACCCATATAAAATAATGTGGTTTAGGAACATGAGTGGTTTTATCCATGCAATCAAACCACATATCTAAATAGAGTACTCAACCAAGCCTTGATGGCCCAAAGTTTGTCACTTTCTTAAGAGCAACCAAGTAAATCATTTTCATATAAGGAAGAAGTGTAGGATAAAAAATAAGCACAACTTGAGTCTATTCTTTTTAATTTGCAAGAGAGTAACTTTGATGGCATGAATCTGGATGAGGAAGTAGGTTTGGCATCATATTGTATATTTAAGAATAACTCCATCATACCAAACATTATATTTTATCAAGAAGAGATGTTGTTCACCATGAGGCCACTACACCAATAGAAGAAGCTCCTGATTATTTTTTTGATGAATGGGTAAAATATTATATAAATTTGACCCACATGATCATATAGAAGAATCATGTTTAGGTAATTTTTTTATACATGAGGATAACACCATTCTACCTAAGCTTATGAATCCTTAAGAAGACCTTGATAAGGTATGGAAGCAAAAATTTGATATCATTGAATAATTTGAAGCTTTTATCAAGCCAATAGAACCTATAGAGCAACACAAGGATACCAATGGATTCCCAATAGTCATATCTTAGTTTTATAGTCCTAAAGACATCATGTAAAATCAATATCAACTTATAAAATCAATGGTAAGGTCTATTTCTATAAATAAGCAAGTAAGTTGGAAAAATCTTGACAATTATCTCCAAATTACTCATTTCTTTCAAGAAGAAGCTATTTTTTCAAAGGTCAGTCAAATTTACAAGATGCACATGAGGATCAAATTACACATATGAATGCTAATGAGTTAACAAAGGTGTTAGTCATTATAGAGAGTAAATTTGACTTGGATGATTAGTTAGAAAGCAATCAAATGGACCTGGTGATCTATGAGGGAGATATTGAGCTAGTGATCATTACCAAAGACACATTCCTAAGAGCTAGTATGTCATGTTGTAAATATGAAAATCAAGCCTTTACTCACTCCTATAAACCATATTATGATGTGTTTATAAATATAATAAAAGACCTTAGAGGTTTTTATTTTAACCTAGGTTTTGAATTCATTTTTAGGTCTTATACATAGTAAGTTAGTTTTTTTATTATTTTAAGTGTCATTGCATGCTATTTGTTGAGTAGACTACTTATTTTTCATTCCTCTAGGTGTTAATAACATAGTTTTGGGGTTTTTTGCTTCTTTATTATGCTGGAGGCATTTTTTTAGTTTATTCAAGGCTATTCCAACATGTTACAACCATGGTTGTACTTTTAGAGTTGTAGAGATGTTTATATGGATCCATGCCCAATGGATGCTTAAGATTACTAGATCCTTACTTAGTAGGTAAGTATCCCATATAGGTCATTATTGACATGTTTGACCTCACAAGTGAAATGGTCACCCCTATAATTTGAAACATTATTTTTCTTGCTTCTATAATGTGTCCATAGCTTGGTCATGCTTATGTGATCTTCAAATGGTCTTTGTAAGGTCTTGTTAGCATTATTTATGGTAATATATTTTCCAAGCTTTCCAATTCCTTCAAAGTAAATCTAGTGGGTCCTATGGGTATGTCATGAGGTATCAAGATGGTGTATAGTCTATCAAGTTTATTATTTTCATTGGTCACTTGGTTTACAACTTGTTAATCTTGTTTGAAGATATTAGGGTATTTAAGCAAAGTTTAAGGTTTTTAAAGAAACCTAGGTTTCAATTGTGACTAAAATAAGCCTTCTCAAGGTGATTTTATTGTATAGATAATTAAATTAGATTCTTAATAGGTAATTTTAAGTACTATCATATATTGAATTGATATATTTTATCTACATGAGGTCATCCAATATACACTAGCTTTCTTTACACTTGAAGATGTTTTAAAGGGGTTTTAAGTCTATTTAAAAGATGGTAAACATTGTATACACATACCATTTTATTTATAAAGGATTTTAAATGATTTTAAAATGTACTAATGTCATAAAGAAGTCATAATAATGATTTATATCTTAAAACAATTTAGTTTTAACTCCAAAATAGGTAGTTTTATGAGTTTATATAGACTTGGGGTTTTAAATTATAGGTTAAAGTGCCTTAAAATTGTATATTGGTCTTATAAATGTCATATTTATGATTTTAAATCTCTCATAGGTCTTAAAAGTGCAAAACATGCTTCTAAACCTCTATTACTCCATTGGTAGTTTTTTAAGGCAGTTTTCATGTGGTGAGTATGAACTGAGGAGAGAGAGTTGGGTCCTAATATTTTTTACATATGATTGGGTTATAATAAGATTTATATTCTTATAATTGGTTTTTATATCCATCCCCTCTCTTTTATGAACAATTTTTATGACTCTAGGGTACTCCAAAACTGACTAAAAACCCCATAGGCTCATTTTTATTCTTTGAAATGGTAGTTTAAAATAAGTTTAATACATATGGTAAACTAAGGGGTATTTGTATCATATTTTAAATAATATCACATGTTTCTCAAATCCCCATTTGGCATGTGTGGGCTCTAAAGTGTAAGAAAACTACTCTTTTACATAGTTTCTAAGGTGACTGCCATAGTTTATTTGTGTTTCAAGATCTTCAATAGTAAAGGAAAATGGTGAAAGGTGTTAGGATCCTTCTTAGAGTAAAATTTATTAACTTTATATAAGAAACTAAACACGAAATTAAACCAGAAGTAATAAGTAACTAGAAATCAGAAACAACAAAGAATAGGAGATACGAGAAACAATATAATTTGTATTAAACTCTTCCAGAAGGAAATACAATGAAGAAATATCTTCTTCCCACACCCCTTGGGTGTACAGTAATTCTCCCTCAAGATTTATCTCTCTCAATCAATTAAAACCAACTCAAACATTGATTTGTTCCCTCCAGTGACAATCAACCCAATGGTTGTTGTTGCCTACCTCTCAAGTGACAATCAACTCAACCATTGTTGCCTACTCTAATTACAATACAGCCCCATGGATCTCTTAAATAGATCCCAAACCAAACAATAATTAGAAACATAGACTCAAGACTAAAATTAGTCTTTACATGCAAATTAATTATTCTCCTAAAATTAGAATGGTTTTAGAAATGCACAGACAACTGATGTCAGTCTGAAGGTGATCGATGCCGGCCAATCCCTAATTGATGCCAGTTATTGTGTAGCTAGAGATAACCAATTTCAGTTGGCCTGAACGATGTTAGTTACTGTGTAACCTAGAAACCTCCACATTTTCATATTCAGTGAAGCTTTTGGCTCCACAACTCAACAATCTCCCACTTGGAGATAAATAGCTGCACCTGTACCTGTACAACAACATCCTCTAATTTATTTCTGGCTTGTTTCTCCATCTTCAAGTTCAATGTTTAAGACCAAAAAAAGTTGAATGAAGATTCAACTTCTCCTTTTTTACTGGCTTTGTTAACATATCAACAGGGTTCTTTTCCATATAGATCTTTCCTAGCTTCAACTAACCATCCTCCAATACCTGTCTAATGAAGTGGTACCTAAGCTGTATATGTTTGGTTCTTGAATGAAAGGCTCAATCCTTTGCCAAATGAATTTCTCTTTGACTATCACTATACAATCTACAACTATCTTGCTCCTTTCACAACTCTTCCATGAACTGAGTCATCCATATCATTTCTTTGCTAGCCTCTGTGACTGCAATGTATTCTACCTCTATAGTAGATAGGGCAACAACCTTGTGTAACTTTGAAATCTAGCTAACCACTATTCCACCAATAGTGAACACATATCCTATGGTGCTTCTCCTGCCATCCAAGTCACTTGCCATATCCAAATCTACATAGCCATGTAGAGAAGTGTTTGACCCTGCATATCATAAATGCCAACTGCTAGTCCCTCTCAGATATCTGAGAATCTACTGAACTGCTTTCCAGTGTTCCTTTCTTGGATTGGCCATAAAATTGTTGACAACTCCCATTGCTTGGGCAATATCAGGTCTAGTACATACCATGTACTCAACCTCATCATGTGATTTAGGACACTGTTCTTTGCTCAGCTTGAACTGTCTAACCATAGGTGTACTTACCAATTTTGCATCCTAAATATTAAACCTCTCCACTACCTTTTCACATAATCCTCTTGAAACAAAATCAACCTATGATTTTTCCTGTCTCTAGAAATACTCATGCCAAAGATTGCTACTCCTAAATCTTTCATGGCAAATGTGTGAGCTAATTTTACCTTTAGCTTAGTAATTCCCTACATGTATGAACCTGGAACAAGCATATCATCTACATAAAATAATAGTATAATGTAGATATTATTATCCAATCTAGTAAAATAAACACAATGATCAAATCGACATTGACTAAAGCCATGCTTTGTCATAAACCTATCAAACCTCAAATACCATTGTCTTAGAGCTTGCTCAAGACCATATAACCTGGCCTTATGTCTCACTTGTCCATTATTTCCTTTATTTAACCTATAAATCCATTCATTTTTTAGTGCTTTCTTTCTGGCTGACAACTCTACCAAATCCCACGTTTGGTTCTCTTCCAAGGAATCAATTTCCTCATTCATGCCATGCCCCCACTATTTCCTAGATTCTACCTGCATTGCCTCTTCAAAACTTCTTGGTTTTCCACCATCAATGAGCAACAAGTAGTATAAAGAAGGGGAATAAAGAATTTGAAGTTTACTTACCCTTTCAAACCTCCTCATGGGCATTTGAGACTCATTGATAGCTTGCTTTCTGCCCAAATTTCATTCTAACAGTGACTAATCTTGGTCATCTCTCAGTCTACACCTGAATGATGTTAGTTTCACCTAACCAACTTGATCAATGTCAGTTCTCACCTGATCTACATTGGTTTCCACCCACCTGACATCATCGACTTTGGTCTTCACCTGGTTGACATCAGTTCTTGCCTAATCGATGTCAGTCTCTGCCTGATCGATGTCGATGTCTATGTTTTCCTGTGAGTGATGATTTTTACCCATGAGCTCATTTTGGATCATAACCTCATTCAAATCAAGATTTCCCTACTCAAAATTATTTAGCCTCTTGAGTTGATCACTGTCCATCACCTTCTCCTTGAAAACCAAGGCTTTCCATTTCTTAAATGTGTCAAAAACATCAGATTTCCTCTTTATGCAATAAACCCATACCTTTCTTGTAGCATCATCAATGAAAGAAACATAACATTGTGATCCTCCAATAGAAGCTCCCTGAGCTAGTCCCCACATGTTTGTGTGAACAAGCTCCAACTTGTGCTTCTTCTTTGTTGACCCAATTTTGAGAAACCTCACTTTCTCCTGTTTCCCAAAAATACAGTGCTCACAAAAATCTAGATCTATCAAATCTAAAATCTTACCATTTGACTTAAGAACATCCATTCCCTTCTCACTCATGTGACCAAGCCTACAGTACCACATCTTTGCATCTATAGCTAAAGTATATAAAATATAAGGAGAATCAGTAATACAAGTAGATAGATAAAGTGTACCTACTTTCTTACCTCTAGCTAATACAAGTGCACCCTTGGAAACTTTCTAAGATGCAGCTGTGAGAGTTACTGTGCAACCCTCATCACCCAACTTTCCTATAGAAATCAGATTCCTCTTTAGGATGGGTACATGCATGACATCCTTCAGCACCCATGTGTTGCCATTCTACAATTTCAGCTGCACTTTTCCTTTGCCAACAATTTCACAAGGCTCACCATCCCCTAAATAAAATTTTCCAAAGTCTCCATGGACATAATCATTGAAAAATTCTCTATTTGGGGTTGCATGGAAATAATCACCAAAATCCAAAATCTGTGATTCTACCTAACTATCCAAAGAAAAAATAAGAGCATCTTGTGAAACAATACCTACATCTTTTGCTTCTTTATTACCTTCATGTTGATCTTCTTTCAACCAATAATCTTTCTTTAAATGTCCTTTCTTTCCACAATTCTAGCAGGTTATACCTCCATTTTTGGATTTGGATCTACTGCCTATCTTTGACCTTGATTTCCCTTACTTGCCCTTCTCTCTTTAATTTCCCCTACTTTCAACACTTAAAGCATTACCTGATGTATCCCCTATGCTTTTCTTGTGAATTTATTCATTAAATATTACACTAATAACATCATCAACTTTCAAGATATTTGAAGCAGACGCAATATTACTAACTGCCATTACCAAGCTATCCCAACTTTCAGGTAAAGATCATAAGATTAAGAGATCCTTAATTTCATCATCAAAAACTATTTTGACTGAATTTAACTGATTTACTAATCCATGGAAATCACTAAGATGACTACACACTGATCCACCTTCCTGCATTTTCAAATTAAATAATTGCTTCATAAGAAATACCTTATTTGAAGCTGAGGGTTTTTCATATAAATTTGCCAAAGTGTCCATTAACTCTACCATTATCTTTTCCTGTGATAAGTTGGAAATCATAGATGATGCCAGGCTCAACCTTATAGATCCCAAAGCCTTTCTATCAAGAACATTCCATTCTTCATCTTGCATATATGTGGGCTTACTTGAAACCCCACCCAACGGTAAGTACAGATCTTTTTGATATAGATAATCTTCTATCTGCATCCTCCATAATTGATAATTCTTGCCATTGAATTTCTCCATTCTTAGTTTACTTTCTTCTACCATTGCTTTACTCCCACTCAAATAGAAACCCCTATGGGTGAACCTGTAATCAATAAACACTAACCCGCTCTACCACTTGTTAGTGATCCTAGCTCTGATACCAACTTGTTAGGATCCTTCTTAGAGTACAATTGATTACCTTTGTATAAGCAACTAAACACAGAATTAAACCAGAAGTAATAAGTAACTAGAAATTAGAAACATCAAAGAATAAGAGATATGAGAAACAATACAATTTGTATTAAACTCTTCCAGAAGGAAATACAATGAAGAAATCTCTTCTTCCCACACCTCTTGGGTGTACAGTAATTCTCCCTCAAGAGTTCTCTCTCTCAATCAATTACAACCAACTCAAACACTAAGTTGTTCCCTCCAGTGACAATCAACCCAATGGTTGTTGTTTCCTACCTCCCAAGTGACAATAAACTCAACCGTTGTTGCCTAATCTAATTACAATATAGCCCCATGGGTCTCTTAAATAGATCCCAAACCAAACAATAATTAGAAATGCAGACTCAAGACTAAAATTGGTCTTTACATGCAATCTAACTATTCTCCTAAAATTAGAATAGTTCTGAAAATGCACAAATGACCGATGTCGGTCTGAAGGTGACCGATGCCGGCCGATCCCTAATCGATGTTGATTACTGTGTAGCTGGAGATAACTTATGTTGGTTGGCCTGACTGATGTCGGTTATTGTGTAACCCAACAACCTCCACATTTGCACATTTAGTGAATATTTTAGCTCTATAACTCAACAAAAGGTTCAATATAACATTTCACTCTCTATAATTATAAAAAAATCAATCATATGTTTATCCATCCTCATATACACTCAAAAACTCTTAACATGATCACAACCTACATACTTTATAGTGTATCAGTCATCATAAGTAGACAAAGATTTGTTATGTCCAATATCCCAAGTTGTATGTAAGTAATGATGTATTGTTATTATATAGTGTTTAATTCATTTAAAATTCATACCAAGAATCTTTAGAGTGTAATTAGAAAGGGTGCCCTCGTGATCCATCAAAAGACTATAATTTACAAGTTTTAAAGCAACAAGATCTCAGTCATGAAGACCAAAACCAATCGAGTGAGTTGGTCCTACATGAAATGAAATGAAACATTAGTACTTATGAACCCTTTAACATGAATTTTTTTCAATTTTTATACACTCCAATTAATTTAAGGTGGTTTCATCTTGAGGACTATGTATAGGCCTACTTTCATAGAGATAGATCAAGAAGGTGGCAAACATTGTAGTTTAAGTGTTATTAGAAGGATAAATACTCATGAGATAGTTTGTGGGATATAAATGGAATCTTATTAAAATTCAAAAATAATAAGGTGTGTACCATATTAGGCCTCATTCATTAGAAATTAGAACTACATGTCTATAGACTTGTAAGTCTGATTTTCACATTAAATGCAATGGGTCTTGCTCAAGGATATGAGGTTCAAGTGATTAGGTACATGTGGAAACTGAGTGAAGGCATTTTAAAAGTGTGTGAAATAAATAGAGGACAAATATACCATTATAAATTTACCCTTTAATCTCTAATTAGACCTTAATTTGAAATTCTACATATAGTTAGACCTATTTCTAGGCAAATATGAGTATAATGATAATATGATGAAATAAGTGAATCTAAGATTTTGTAGGAGAGGTCATGAAAAGTATGAGAAGAATTATAGATATATAAAACAATATATTACAATGTCAAATAACTCACAACTAAATGGTGGTAGTATGGAAAATAAGAATGCTAATTTGATCAAGTAAGCCTAAAAAGAGGTCATATAGAGGTCTGATTATATTCCCAAAGGAAGCCTATAAGTCCAAGTTGAATTGAGTTTAATATTATTTCAAAGGTGATAGTGACCATAATAAAATTTGTCCATCCTAAGTGATAATTAAAGGCACAAAATAAGAACCTATAGGCTTTTTTTAACAATGTAAGTTACCTTCAAGCATAAAGAAGGATGATGTAATGTTTTATATGGGAGCCTTGGGCCTTTGTGTATGAGAATACAATAGAATTTATTTATAGAAGACAATTTGGAATCACTTGGAACCAGTTAATTCATTTAAGATCATAGTAAGTATTCTATTAATACATTCCATCTTTAATTCTCAGTCAAAACGTAGTCCACTGTCACCTACAGGTAGAATGACCAAGTCTAAACAAGTTGAAGACTATCTAATATTGCTAAGAGAGGTGCACACTTGATTGAAGATGGAAAGGGATGTATAAAAAATAAATAACATGAATATGAATTTAAATAGTTTTCAAGTATCTCCAAATTTTTAAATTTCTTGAAGAGAAGGTAAATCTCAAATGCAACCAAAACCCCAAATGACAATTATAGGGTAGTCTTGAAAGGTAGCTCAAGTGGTTTTCAGACTTGATAAAGGACATAGTGCATGCTTAATTGTTATAATTAGGTGAATAAATAAGTTAAAACATTCATATAATTTTAATAATACCTAAAGAGAGGCTATAAGAGTTAATCATTTACTTTAAACCCTATGAACACACAAGCCTGTATGTGTGAGTTTAAAAAGAAGGATGTTTTTAATGTGAAAAGAAATCCAAAATAAATCTAAAATTGAATATGTATTCATAATATAAATTATTAGGTGTTTAAAATACTTCAATAATGTGAAAAATATCACTTTACATGCTAAAAAACACGCAAATTTCTACTTGCTATCATACAATTAGCTTGACACCTAAATGGTAGTTTAGGCTTGTTGAAAAGAGTCCAAATGGAATGATGTTTGATTATGTTGAAGAGCTGATAAGGGGTATAAATATGTTGATAAATATATTTTATTTCACTAGTGATATCCAAAATAATATCAACAAATCTAAGAAGTTACAATTGAGTAGAACTTATAGTCATTCAATATCTACCTACAGGTAGAATGTTCAAAGTATGAGTAAGTTTAAGGTTTCAGGATATAAATAGAATACCTAAAGATATAAAAGTAAAATGTGGGGAAAATAGGATTCCTATATATTTATTTTAAGCCTTATAATATTATTAACCATATAACTAATTATTTTAAGGTAAAGACACATCTAGAATTTGATTAGGCTTAACAATCTTATATAAACATTTACAAATAAATGTAAGAAAGTCTGTAAAGTGCCAAAAGTTGCATGTTTTCAAATAAATTTTGAAGATGATAATATTAATGGGAATTGAAAAATAGATTAAATATGATTTAATTAGTTCTAACTCACTAAGTAAGGGAAAAATAGGCTAACACAACCTATTAGGGGCTCTCACAATGTTAAGATCATAACCCTAGGCATGGACAAATGAAAGATATAGTAGGAAAGTGGAGGAAAATGATGAATATGATAATTTTATAAGGTAAATTAGGATTTTATATACCCTAATAAGTCATTTTCAACTCATAACAAACATCAAAATATCATCTTTAGGCATGTTTCTCTCTCAAACCTCACAAAAGGCATATTTTGCCACTCAAAGACCAACTTATAGTTCTTGGATCTTTCTTGATAGTTTTCATGGTATCTTAGCATCATAAGGGATTTTGGATGGGTATCACTACTCCCAATTTATATTATTTTTTGAGATTATCCCTTGTACCATATGAATCATTTTTTAAATTATAAAACACTCACAAGCTACCAAGAAGACCATTTTTGACTACTTAAGAGAGTTTGATCTCTTAATCACCTAGAAAAATTTTAAATGAATTTTTAAAATATTTAAAATCATTTATAAATATAAGGATTTTCTCATCATGTAATTTTATATACCTATAATCTTACAAATTATACTAAATGCTTTGTTTTTAAGTGTTTTTGAGGTAAAATATAGGTTTTTGAGAAATTAAACACAAACAATCATTTGGAAGGTTTCCTTGGGTTATATTATAAACCTTGAAGTCCAAAAATTCACTCACTTAGCCATGTAAGTCTTAATATAAACCTATACTTGAAAGGTATTCTAGAGGTACCATTAAAGAAGGATCTTGCCAATGGTCATTTCATGGTTTACCCACCTACACAAGGTTCCAAACTTTCCAATTTGACACAAAGCAAGGTAAGAGGATGGGTAAAGTGAATAAAATTTTTTTTGGATGTTTCACATGTATGAAATACCTTTGGAGTAAGATATCTATCTTCTAGATCTATAGGGTTAATGAAGACTTAATTAGAGACATAAAATGGGTTGATAAGTGCACTTACACTCAGAGTTAGGTCATGATACTTGACATGGATATATATGGGGATACTAGGTCCTCAAATATGTGATTATTTTTCTAATATTATTTTCACTTCATTCTATACAAGGAGGTTTACCTATTTAGAGGGTTACAAGGAATTAGGAGAAAATGCAAGGTTTTGGTACAAAATCAATTCTTTTGAGCTATTTCATGGCTCCAAGTGTCTTGTATTAGGTCTAAAATGATGTTTTGAGGCCATATATGAAGGAATATTTACTTATTGGAAGCAAAACCAAACTTTCACCTTTCTATGCCATTTTGCTAAATGAGGAGTTCAAGTGATGAAACCACCAAAATAATGCATATAAGCTCTTCAAAAGGCTTTATCAATGTTGATCCTTGTCTCACATGCCAAGTCAATAAATAAAATGTTAGAGGTTTATTGTAGGAATAACTCAAATATTTGAATGAGTCTTTAACATCCTCAAGGAGACCTTTTCCTCTCCTATGCCAAGTCAAGGAGACAAAGTAAAAGATGCTTTAAGGAGCATTATAATAGCCCAATTAAGGTGGAAATACATCATAAATGGATGAGGATAATAATTAAATTGAATATTTAATTAATACTTTAAGACCTTTTTTCATGGAAGAGGACTTATTCATCAAGGAGATTTCTTCATCAAGGATATAGGTGCATACAAGAAAGAATATAGGCACATGTATTGGTAATAATCCAAAAATTAATTCTAAGACTTATTCAATCCCTCAAAAAAAACTCCTCTATACCTCTTATTCCATTCTCTAAGATAATAAAGAGATAATCAAGAAATTACTATGTAGGAATGTGAAGGGGATTTGGTGGATGACTCATCCCTAAGTTCTTGGATTTTGTCTCTTTCTTTTCTCACTTTCTCATTAAGTATGCCTAGTTTTGGAATTCATAGTCATCCTTAACCTAAATTTTTGTAGTTTATCCTTTTAGATTACATAGTGTTTTTTAACATCCTTGTATGAATGGCAAGTGTAATCCTTCATTATTATCCTCTAGATACCTCATGATCAACAACCTTAGACCATGCATCAACCTAGTTACCTCTATGTGAAATATTAATGGTTGGATACTCTTCATTTGATAAGTGAAATAAAGTTAATATTTTAATTTTGCCTTATTAATGCATGTTAGGTAAGTGAAGGAAACATTTTAGTGTATCACCTTAGTTAGATAGGTTTTATTTTAGTTTATATTCCTTCCTTTTTCCTTTCAAGTTGGTAGTGTACTATAGAGATCCTAACTAATACAGCAAGGGGATATAGCCCTTAAAATATAGTCATAAATCCACCTATTAGGCCATACATAACCTAGGATTATCTCCATGTTACTCTAAACTATTAAGGCTTGAACAACCTTCCCAAAGGTACAAGTTTGAGTAGATAACAATCACCATAATATTGACTATTCTAGTCATAATTGGTCTCTTGAAACTTGACATGCTGGGAAAAGATCATTATTTTCAAAGAATAGTTGAGGATGAATTTAAGAGTACCTTCAAAATTACTATTTTATCCTAGATACAGGTATGCCAAGTAATTATGTATTTATCCTAAGTAGCTTGTTTCTTCATTGATGGTTTATTGAGCATTTTGAAGTCATAAGTTGGAGATTTAACAATATGGGGAATATTGGTGTATTATTCCTAATTTAGTTAAAGGGTTTGAGTAATAAAATTAGTAAATAAATATTTAATAATTAAATTACTGATTTGTGTAAATTAGATTGTAATTTTGTCCTTTTTAAAAATAGTAATAAGAGATGGAAAAGAAGACTTTACTAGAAACTGATTGATCTGATTGAGATAGAGGCTAGAATTTATTGTGTAGGATTGGAACATGATCGTAAACTAATATGTAACCTTAATTTTATAATTATAAAAGAGAATAAAAATTGAATAGTATTGGCACTAACACTATAGCCCACCTCTATTGTTGTTGTCCTAAGGATCTAAGATTTTTGGGTTTTGTTCGCTATGTATGTGTGACCCTGTCTATGAAGTTTTGGTAGCTAAAAGTCTGTAGATCTCCATATAGAGTAGTTTTTTTATTAAAACATTATAATAGATTGTACTTTTATAAATTTTGATAAATAAGGGGGGTTAGTGTGTGTAATATTCACTAGACATGGATCCACACCCCTTGTGTGGGCATGATTCCTATATACCAATACTCCAAAGAGGGATCAAGGCATATATAGTTCTACCACTTGATCTAATTTATATAATTATGTGTATGAAGATGAAAAATTATAAATTGGATGTGATTGAGAAGGATAGGGATTGGTGTAAGGATTTAAATAAGCTTGTAAGTATATTGGTTAGTTATATGCAGAGAAGAGGGAAGGTTGCTTGAGTAGTATTGCTTGTATTCTTGCTTAGTGATAATTTATAACCCTTTCCAAATGATATTTTAATGGGATTTTATAGGGATATATTGGTCATGGGTTGAATTTTCTCATGTTAGGACAATAAGGAGAAGGATGGGAAATCAAAAGGAAATGACCATTGGGGCCAAAGATGGACTTTGATAGGAATGCCAAAAGTAGATAGGAGTGGCACCAGTGATATAGTCTAGGTGTGGTACTACTATCCTAAGTATACAATACCTAATAGGATTGATTTATCTTAGAAAGAGTAGTATGGGTGAGATAGGACAAAGACTAGAAGTCTATGGATGACTGAGAATCAGTGAAAATAAACCTAAGAGGGTTAAGAGAGCAAGCAAGAGTGACCTAATGGTTGGGTGTCATTATCAATGCTCAAGTTCCCAATATTTGCATTTTATATGACAACATTTGATGCCCTTTTATTCTAGTGATTTAGAAAAGTAAAATACTAGGATAAACAAAAAATAGAAAGTGTACCTGAACTTACCTACAAGGGTGAATCTCATAAAGTTATTATGATACTAGGTGTGCATAGAAAGAGCACACTATGAATTGTAAATTTTCAAGAGAGAAAAAAGAGTATATTAGTTATTACTAGATACACTATATCTAAAATAATAATTTACAAATCTTGGTAAGAGAGAGAGAGGAAGAGAAAGGAATGAATACACCACATTGGGTACATAGACCAATACAAAACTTGTGATACTGAGTGATTTTGAGTAATGCTAGATATGTGCTAAACTAAGAGTAATATCATGAATGAAGTTGAGTGCTCAATTCCTCAAGAGTGGCTCAAGAATGAAAAGGTTTTCCTTTTGGCTCCATCATCACCCACTAAGTGAAGCTAGGTGATCTTGCATGTGTTGATAAATGTTTGGACTATGTGTCCAATCCTTCTAAATTGGTGCCTCAAGAATACAAAGGCTAGTTAGTCCTTTGGCACCATAATTTCCCCATGAAGTGAAGCTATGAATTGATATTGGTATGAAATGTGTGTTGTATGAGATGGATCCTAAAGTCTGTGAATATTATATAATTTGGCAATGTTATCATGGATAGATGAATGTATGCTAGAAACTAGGCCACTCTTAGCCACTCCAAAATATGGAGACTAGGCTTGTATGAAAGCCACTCCAAAATTGGCACACTGGGATTATAAGAAAGGCACTCTAAAAATTTGGAAGTTAGGCTTGTATGAAATTCACTCCAAAATGATGCCAACCACTTGTAGATGGAATAAGCCACATAACTACTAAGAATGATTGGGTAATGCTAAACTTGAAAAGAAAAGAAAATAAATGTGCCACACATATTACCCAAATCACTGGTGTCTAGAAAATGGATTTTAATCTAGAAGTTATACCAATTTCCATATCTAAAACTAGAAGTGAGAGCAATCATGTCATGCATGATGCCCCCTATATCTAGATTTTCTAAGAAAAAGTGTATTGAAAACTACTGATTTTAAACTAGTATGACTATGTAAAACTATAGTTGAACCTAATTTTATACCTACTTCTAGAAAATTTGGTTTTTATACTATTTGGATAAGAGTTCCAAATATGAATAGTAGTAGCACCAGCGCTATAGTCCAATCTTGGTGTTGTTGTCCTTGGCCAAATATGGTAACTATTCTGACATTTTTACTATCTACCTAGTCTATTTTGATTGGTTTAACGTCTAGTTGCTATTTTGGTATTCTAAAAATTGCTTTTTTGACTATTATGAGCTTTGATCTTTGTGAAAAAACCCATATTTTCCCCCTCTTTTGAGGGTAGGAATAAAGACCTTGCAATGACTACCCTCTGAAGAAAGATCCTTTTAAGTGTGTTATGCTAAAAATATACATGATATATCAATGATAATTATCAAGATATCTCAAGATATAGAATGGTTTATAATGAGAGATTGTTAGATCAATATGGGTATGCCTATATAGATATAAAAATATAATATCATGTGTAATGTACTGAACTAGAATTGGAAGTTTGGTTAGTTTATAGTTGGTAGTTTTAAATTTTCATAGAGGGATGAAGTATGATGTCCATCTTGGCATCTAAGAAAGAAAGAATAATGCATGATGTGGATCATGGCATTGAAAAAAATTGAAAAACAATAAATAAACAAGCATACAAGGTAAGAATCAAGAATCATACAAGAATGGCCAAAGGGCTAAGCAAACAAGGGACATGGTCATATGTCACTCAAACTAGAAAGCAAGAATACAAGGCATGTTCAAATGCCACATACACATATAATTGGAAGAAATAATTTTGGCATGAAAGCCACAATCACATGGAAGAGTAGAATAAAAGGACATTGGCAAATGTCTTAAGGCACACAAAAGAATAGAAGCAAAGGATATTGGTAAATGTCCTAAGGTACATACAAGATACAAAACTAGAATTAAAAATGCAATCACATATAGCTACACAAAACAAGAAAGGAAAGCATTTAAAAAATAGAAATACAATCACATATAACTAATCAAATAAATAAGGGAAAGTATGAAAGACATGTTAATACAAGACTAAGTATGTGCTAAAAATACATGAGTGATATATACTAGTGAGTGTCGATAGTATAATCTATGTAAACTAGTAAGTAATGTGCGTCAACATTATAACTAGAGTGTGTGGTGTATGAATGACATAACCTAGATGGTATATTCATGTATAAGATGCTCCCAATGGGTAGATATATTAATTTTCATCTCAAATGTATAAGTAGGATGCCCCCTTAATGGGTAGATTGAAGCAATTAAAGATTTAGATGTCACTGCACACAATCAAAAAAGATCAAGTAAAGCATGGTAATGTAGACAAATTAACAAACAATAGCATAAAATAACAAATGTAATTCTATAATGATAGTATAAATGTAAAGCAATACTGATGCATACAATCAAAATATTTTTGGTTTTTTTGAATTATTTACATGTTTTTGTATTTTGAAATGTTTGAATTTTTTTAAATTTTTTTTATATAATCTATATACAATCAAGCATAAGAAAATATGTATAATAAATACTAAGAAACTATGTATAATCAAGTTTTTAAGGGATGATACTAACCAATGAGTCTCATGGGTGAGTCTCTATCATGGTGTTATGTATGAAGGAAATGAATTGTGAGTGATCATGGAGCATGATGGAAGGGCTAAAAATATGGCTTTGAAAGCTATATATACTATAAATAATCTTAAATATTTGAAGTAAAAACCAACTAAGGGTCCCCCTATAACTCTAAGAAGTGGATTAAATTGAAGGGCTATAAGGGACCTATATGGTAGTAGGAAAATCTCATTGAGCATGTACTATGTGAGTAGATACATGAGATCTCAATGATACTACCCTAGGTGTGAACACTGTAGCTAAAATTTGTCTAGAATACTAAATATATGGAGATTTATGATCTCTCTATGTTGGTTATGAATGTCTCAACTGTGTCTAAATCAAAATTGAAGGAGGAACTATAACTAGTGTAAAAATTGGAATTGATGGTGGAATTAAAATTGGTGACTATATTGCAGAGAATGGCTCTAAAGTGGAAAGTGGTAACTCATATGGAACTCCACCAACTATAACAACCTAATTAGCATGAATGAATTTCATGAATCTATGAACTATAGAAGGTAATACTCAAATTTTCTAAATCTATGGTTGACCAAGTAACATATCAAAAACTCTTGCACTAGTAACTATAGTAAATAGTGTGTCTATGTGTATTGAACCAACCTATAGAGGAAGTATAATCTCACCCAATGAACTATGTATGTACCCACTAAATCCACTAATAATTATGTCCATGAAGGTAATATCCTTCTCTAAATATCCCAAATGCTACAATAATGTCATAGTGCACATGTTCACACTAGATCTATTATCTATGATAACACTATGAATAGGATGATTATGAATGTAAGATCTAATAAAGAGTGCATGATAATATAACTCATCCTTGATGATCACCTATTCCAAGAAAGATATGGAAGGTCTAGCGAGAACTCATGAATTTAATACACTAATCATGTTACTCAAAGGATGTGTCTTAGCTAAAGGTGCCTTATATGTAGCTAGTGGTAGATGTGCATGATAAGCATGGTGAACCCTTGATGTGTCCCCTATCTCTTATTTAGAATGTTATGGAAAGGGATATGAGAAGATTTTCAAAGCCTTATCCTATGTTTACTTTACCTGAGGAGGATTAACTAAATTTCCAAGATCAATATGATTTCATCTATTAAATCATATATCATGTGTCTCAAATTGATGCATCTATATTTTGTATGGTCTGGTGCCCTATGAAACTCACAAAATGCATGCTAATCATATCCACATGGAAGAGGCTTTATTGGGTCAACTTATAGAATAGGAGGGAGACATATGATGTTACATTTGAATATCTCTATAAAAATTTAGCTTGATAAATGGGTATATTGGTAAAGGTTCACTGAGGAGGTGCTACTAAAACCACTTACTAAGGGGGCTCAAAAGTCACATTAACTATCGGTTGATTTTGACTCTTGCTATCATTGACCTTAACTTTGTATGGGAATTTTCTATTACTCTTTTTTGTTGTTTATAAGATACTTGTGTACTTGAGTTTGCCTATTTGAATTAGTTTGATTTCTCTTTTCTTTAATGTGTGACGCAATTCAGTGAAGGAAGAGAATCTTTTGAACATAATTGATTCATGAAAATCTAGTAAAAAACTCTATTTGAAGAGATATTTTAACTCTTGATTAGATATGGGGCTAGTCATCTTAGCCAAAATAGTCTTATATCAAAGAGTGTAATCTATGAGATGCTCATTTGACCTTTGTTTCTATTTTGGAACTTGGGTGTATGAAACCTTATCACTAAAGTTAATGTTGAAATGAGCTAGGAACATGTCAGCTAAAGGATTGAATGCATTGATCAACTGATTTGGTAGACTATAGAACCATTATAAAGCATAATACTTTAGGCTCTATGGAAATAACTTGGTAAGTAACCAGTCATTTGGTACATATTCCAAGCATTCTATGTGAAAATCTCTCAAATATATATCTCGATCACCCTTGCCATAATACAAAGTAAGCTTGGGTTGAACAAAACCTTTTGGTAAGGGTGTAGAAGCAATGTGACATGCCAATGGTGTATGCAATAGGGAAAAGGAATCCAAATCATGTGTAGGTCTAGAGGCACCTTTCTCATGATGTAGCACCTTAAACTAAAGAGATCTTATCTCTTGCATAAGGTTTGCCACATCAAGAGATAAAGGTGTACTAGTTATAGCTAGTGGCATAAAGGTAGGTTGGGATACTATAAGAGGTTGTTGAGACATAGTTACCCCTATAGTGTCATTTATAATTGGTTACTTTGAATGAATGGAAGACTCAACTTATTTAGCCATTTTAATTTCCATGATAGATTGTAAAATAAGAGTAAGATCTCAGGGTTGATCCCATATTCTTTCTCAAAAACTTTGTAAGATCAAATATTTGTTGAGGATAACTTCATTATTAATAATTGGTGAAATATGGTCAAGTGTTTAATGTGGTGGATCATTAATACCAGTGTTTGTATCACCATTATTATTCTCATACTACTCATCATCAAAATTATCCTCATTGAAATTGGTGTAATTTGGATGTGTAGAATCTATAACAAGAACTTGATTTGGTTATTTATCCATGGTATATGGTCAAGTTAAAGGAATCTATGTGAATTTAGAAGGGTTGCCACTAATTCTTTCACTTCACCTCAAAGGAAGAGGTGAAAGGAAATTAGGTGGCATAAGGAAAACAACTTTGATAATAGTAGAAAAGATTGAATAGATATAATCTAAATAGAGAACTAGAATATGCATAAAAAGGATACGAAGCTCTCACACATATAAGGTGATATCTCAAGAATCAATGGGACCTATTATATGTAGCTAGGGTTTGAAATATGATTATTTTGAAAATTAATATGAAATTTTGAAATTTTAGTTGAATTTCTAAGTAAAATATTCAACTAAAAATTTAGAAAATTATTGGAAAATACTTGATTGAGTAGGATCTAGTATGTGCACCCAGGGTTTTGAAAAATAAATATATATTTTTAAATTACTATTGAATTTTGAAATTTGAAGGGAAATTTTGATTTTAATATGCTAGTAAAAAATCAAGAAATTATTGGAAAATTATTGGGAAAATACCAAAACCTAGTATGCACAACTAGGGTTTGAAAGAAAATTATTTTAAAATTAATAAAAAAAATTAAAACTTAATGCTAATTTTTTATTTTATTATGGAGGTAAAAAATTATAAAAATATAGGAGAAATTAGAAAAAAAATTACCCTAAGGTTTTTAGGGTTTTTATGTGCAAACAAAGTAAGTTGGGTTCACCAAATGATTTAACAATTTTGGGAATATTGGTGTATTATTCCTAATTTAGTTAAAGAGTCTAAGTAGTAAAATTAGTAAATAAATATGAAATAATTAAACTATTGATTTATGTAAATTAGATTGAAATTTTATCTTTTTTAAAAATATTAATAAGAGATTGAAAAGAAGACTTAGCTAGAAACTAATTGATCTGACTAAGATAAAGGTTGGAATTGATTGTGTAGGACTAGGACACTATCACATATTAAGATCTAACCTTTATTTTTTAATTAGATAGTAGCACAAAAACTAGATATGAGTGGCACCAGTGTTGTAGTCCACCTATGTTGTTGTTGTCTTGAGGATCTAAGCTTTTTGGGTTTTGTTCACTATGTTTGTGTGACCCTATCTATCAAGTTTTTATATTCAAAAGTCTACAGAGCTCCCTATAGAGTATATTTTCTATTCAAAACCTATAATCTATTATAATTTGATCAATTTCAAGAAAGAGGGGGGGGTTAGTGTGTGTAATATTCACTAGACATGGATCCACACCCCTTGTGTGGGCACACTGTGTATATATCAATACTTTGAAGAGGGATCAATCCATATGTAGTTCTCCCACTTGATGTACTTTATGAAATTGTGTGTATGAAGATGAAAAATATTAAATTCGATGTGCATGAGATGGCTAAGGATTGGTGTAAGGATTTAAATAAGTTTGTAATTTTATTGGATGGCTATATACAATAATAGGTAAGATTACTTGAGTAGTCTTGCTTGTATTCTTGCTTGCTTAGTGATAATTTCCAACCCTTTCAAAATGATCTTTGAATGGGATTTTATAGGGCTCTATTGGTCATGCGTTGAATGTGATCTCACTAGGCCAACAAGGAGAAGGATGAGGAATTATAAATAAATGACCATTAGGACCAAATATGGACTTGGATAGAAGCACTAAAAGTGGAAAGGAGTGGCACCAGCACTATAGTCCATGTGTGGCACTGTTATCCTAATCAAAAGGGACTTAGGGGGATTGATTTGTCTTGGAAAGAGTAGTTTGGGTGAGTTGGGACCAGGTTTTGAAGGATATAGATGATTTGGAATCAATGAAAATAAGCCTAAGAGGGTTAGGAGACAAAGAAAGAAGGACCTAAGGGTTGGGTGTCATTCCCCATGCTCAAGTTACCATTTTTTGTATTTTATAAGACTATAGTTGGTTTTAGCCTTGTGGAGGGTTTACTTGTATATTTTGCAATGTGAATGTGTATTGATAGTCCTATATTAGGTCATATTAATCTTTTCAAACCTCATTTTCATATCTAGAGGCACTCAAAATACCTTTCAATGTAAAATCTCCTTATAGGTCTTAATAGGTTAGTCTTGGTGTCATGATTATCCTTGTAAAGATCTCTTTAATTACTATCCAATATGAAATAAAGAAAAAAATGTATTAAGAGGACTCATAAGGTTATGAAATACATCAAAAGAGTCCAAAAATCATTCATCAATGCCCTACTAGCCTTGTATGGGCCTATTTAAGTGCTTCTTAATGTGAAATAAAGTAAAATGTCCTAAAAGTGATTATCAGTTCATAAAGGGTTAAGAGGTCATGTTTCATTCATTTAAGTAATTATATAGGGCATGAAAAATTCTTAAGGTCTTATAAAATTGTTTTTAAATTTTAAAACTCCTTATAAACTCTCAAGTTCGTATAAATGGTCAAATAATGCATTTGACTAGGTGTATCCCTCTCTTTTCTCTCTCTTTGAAGGTTATTTCAAACATCTCAACATGGGAATAGTACATTAAAACCATAACTAGGATATGACCTAACTTTCAGATCTCAATCAAATTAATCTTCATTTCTCTAAAAGTATATTTTGCATGTTTACAAGCTTTATGCAATGTTCCATATGGTTAAAGGAGAAGATAACAAGGTTTTCTTAAACATCCAAACACATTATTCAGGTTGTCAATGAGGAAATGTTGCTTTAGAAGACCACATGATTTTTTTTATTTTTTAATTAGTGTTACCATGTTTTTTAAGGTGGGATTATCCAAATAACAAGTTTACAAGCCTATAAACTAGTTTTTGAATGTTTTCATAATTGTATCAACATTGTACATTGCTTGGGTTTAATACATTTAAATTGGTATCTTGAAGGATATAAATGCATAAAATGGTTTTAATAAGGTAATAAGATATTTTTTTGTCAAATAAATACCCTTAAATGAATAATATCATATTGAAAAAATAAGAACATCTCCAAAAACCATTCTATTATTGTTTGGAAGAAATAATGCTTCTTCTAACGTGTCATCTCCATTCTAAAATTGCATGGGTATATAAAATTATTGAATAGTTTTGAGATGGTTTTAAGGATTCAATAAATTATACTTATATAAATTGATAAATAAGGAATAACTCCATTTTACCAAGAAGATGGTAGGTAGGTCTAAAACCCTACTTAAACCCTACAGCTTGTAAATGCATTTTTTTGATTTTTTAAAGATTTTTAAGGCATAGAACATTAATTTTAAGAGCATAATAAACATAATAAAATATTAGGTAATTATTATATAGTTTCATATTTTTGTGATCAATTTTAATTGATCATTAAACCTTCAAGACTCCCTTGAGGAGCTAAAAAGCAAGTTTCACAAGTATAAATGAAGAGTTTTATGGAGTTTAAAGCATGATAAGAGATAGAGTGAGTTTTAATATGTTCATAAATATTTTAAATATAATTATTCATGATTTTAACCTTTCATAAATATTTTATTAAGATCAAAACTACACTTATAGGTCCACTAGCTACACACAGTGAAGAAAAGTGTAAAAAATAGCCAAGAAAAGTTTATTTTATCCATTATTTAATGTTGATAAAGGTTCCTAAATTAATGTTAATTGAGTAATATGATGTTTTATAACTTTAACAAGTTTAAAATATCAAAAACAGGTCCCAAAACTCAAGTTAAATTTTTTGAGTGCTTTCAGCCTATTCTAGGCCTACTAGGATTTAGAGGTAAAACATCCTCATAAAAAACAAATTAAATTTTATAAATTTATGATAATTATTATACATGTGTATGAAATTTTTATAAAAATTTTCCAAGTGGTTTAAAAGTTATTTGGGATCTATAAATAAAGTTATGCTTAAAACTCAATCTGTAGGCCTAGTTTTAAGCCTAAAAAACCCTTGTTTTATGTTTTCTTGTATGATCATGGTTATTTCAAGGTGTTGATAAATATAATGAGTTGAGAAAACATTTAATGGGTGTGATAAAAAATTTAATTACATAAAAATCCTTATTTCATTAATATTTCTAGTCAAGAAGGCTTGTAGGCCTAACTATCTCACTCAAGCAGGTTACAAGTTGATCTTCCTTTGATATTTCCATGGTTTTAAGCTCTTAAATAATATTTTTAGAGACTTATAAATTGTTATAAATACATTATATTTACATCCAATCACCTTAAAAAACAATTTTTATGTATACACCAAGATTTCATGAGGTTCCTTACAATGATCATTCTAACAAGCATGTATGAAGGTCTAGAGACCCAAGAATTCAATCACCTAAATGTTGCAGCCCTAAAAATTGAAGAGGTGGAAGTTTTATTCCCTCAATAAAAATTTAATATACCTATAAAAAAGTTTATAAAGGTATTTTTTGGCTCTAAATATTTGATTACAGGTTTGCAAAGTGAAAGATAAGATAAGATAGAGCCCTTAAAGCACAAAAATATAGGTTTCTTCACTTCTCCAAGAGTTCTTATGGGAAAATATGACGGTGCAAAAAAAATACACCTATTCAAAATATATATACCTATATTTCAAGATGAATTTTATTCATCTCATGATTTTACAACATGCCTAGTGCTGCCATGAATGTAGTTAATGGTCATTAAGAGCATGATGAAGGTATGGGGTATTAGAAAACTAATATTAAAGAGATGTAACTCCCTCCATGTAGTGGTAATAATATCAATTCAATACTAAAAATAAGTATATGAGATTATTTCCCAAATCAAACATTCACCATGCATGACAGTTTTAGATGGCTAAGTTAAGGCCATTATGATAAGAGATCCATGTTTTCCAAAAGTGGAGTAGCCTTGAAGGAGTAAACCATGCATGCAAAATATTTTTAAAGGTCAAGGAGAGAAAAATAGGGTCATCACCTCCACTACTATACCCACATTCCATGGGAAATCATCACGAATAATCTTAATGCAATGGGGAGAACTTAATTATACTATTTTCCATGTCTCTTTACTTGCATAGTCTATAATGATGGTGTAACAACAACATTTATGAAATCTTATAATGTTATATTTTCATATTTAATCTCTTTTTTATTATATATAATGCTGAAAATTCCTTATTCATGATCCTTCTTATTGGGTATGATGAGACTCTAATCTTTTGGAGACTTGTAATGTTGGCTTTATGTCTTCAGTCCAATAAAAATTGATATTTGCCTCTTCTATGTTGTCAAATTTCTTTAGTATTATGTTAATTTGAATGTAGATATTCATTTGTGGATGTGTTAGTCCCTGTTGATTGTGTACTATCAATTTTACATTTTCGTTTTCAAGTTGTATGTTATGTAGGCCACTACCTGCATGCAAATTACTTATGTAAGTGTTGACAGGTTTTCATGGTTTCTAGGAGTTATGTGAGTTAGCATCAATTTAAAAGGTTTCTTGTGTTTTTCTAAGTAGATGATAAGATATCTAAACTATTGGTGCATCACATTTTTCAAGTTTAGTTTGAATTATCCCCTTTTCACCACTAAAAACACTTAGTCTTAGTTGTATATAGGTATTTTATCACATTTTTAGGTCTATAAATAATATTAAATCATGTGCATCTTATTTTAGGAAGGAGTTATCCCTCTCCATAGGTTCATCCCTAAATATATAAGGCCTCACACCTTGTAGATGATCTCAGTGCTACCATTAGATCAGTTGATTAAATGAGCATTTGTAATATCCAAGTGATAACACCAAGCACAAAGGTCTTCAATATGTTATTAGGATTTCCTTGGATACATAAGCTTCACATAGTACCATATATAGTACATAGATTCCTCTAATAGATACATTATAATCAAATGGTCAAAGTTTAAGGCATTTGATATGAGTACCCTCTAAATTCATTGGTAACTCCTCCTTCACCCCCACCAACACCATGGCTATGGGACCTATTCAAGAACATAATTTAAAGATAATCATTACATCCAGTCGATAGCATAATGTAGAATCAATTTTTTCACTATATATAATCTTTTTATATAGATAGTATAGAATAAAAGGGTACATCTTCCTAGATAAAAAGATTCATATCAAAGAGATACTCAAGGTTCATATAAATATAAATATTCTACATCACATTATAAGGTAGTACCTCAAATAGTTTAATGTGTTCCATAACAAACACAGCTAGTGAAAACTTCTCTTACTATATATCACACTCTAGCAAGTCTTTCACCTTTTTAAGCTATAAATTCTTCAAAATATACTATAATAAATTCTCATGATAGTTACATATGATGACTTTTTATATTTAGATTCATCCACATGTAGCACTTTTTTTTATCAAAAACTCATCTTCAACATATATGATCTAATCAGGCACTATGGTCCTCACATTTATGGGATCATAGACTGGTTCCTTTCAAAAAAAATAAAAAATAAAAAATAAAAAATAAAAAATAAAAAATAAAAAATAAAAAATAAAAAATAAAAAATAAAAAATAAAAAATAAAAAATAAAAAATAAAAAATAAAAAATAAAAAATAAAAAATAAAAAATAAAAAATAAAAAATAAAAAATAAAAAATAAAAAATAAATGATAAATGATAAAAAATAAAAAATAAAAAATAAAAAATAAAAAATATTTTTAAAATAAAAAACATTAAAAATATTCTCAAAAATTAAAAAAAATAGGACTTCAACATGATATGATATGCTAGTTTACTTCTTTACATATGTTATTTATCACAAATTTTCATAGATAAAATATTCTTATTCTATACACACATGTATTTCATAAGGCATATGAATGTGATGTAGGACATAATACCTTATATGGAATCTTAGATGTTGGATTCTCTTTTACCTAATGGCCATGTCTATGTTAGGGGAATCTAATTCTACATGTTAAATTATAATAGGTTAAATCTTTCTATTACATTTTTACCATGTTGAGCTACATATCTTATAATTTTATTGATATTTTTGGATATATAATATTGTGCTACATGGATATGCTAATTTTATATGATATTAAATGAATACATATGGGTGTAATAGACTAGTTTTCACTTATTTTATCCTCTTTTTATGTTGTTTACTTTGTTGCATGATAGGATAGACATTGTTCACTTATTGTGTGTGTCCCTTGGCCAAATATTTCTCAAATATCTCCATGATTTAAATGCTTGGTATGTGTGGCATTGGAAATTTTCCATTGATTATGGCCCTTGGCATTATCTGTGAAATATTTTCTTGTGAGACATTTGAATATGTAACTTTTATAAGGCCCTTGGCCTTATTGTATGACATTACATAATTTATTATGTGTTGTTCTTAGTGTACTTATTGAGATTGATTACTGGTGCCATGATACATATCATGAAAATTCTCCATGTAGTCTATTTCAAAGAGGATTACCTTATTTCACACCTAATTTATAAATCTATCTATACAAGACACTTATATGCCTCACATTCAATTTTTTACACACATGCTTTAATGACAATTACATTTCTATGATGACATATTCTCCACATGACATGATTATAATTTTATCACATGGTATAGTTAACTCTTATTTTGAGATGAGTGAATTGTAAGATACATCCATTAATTTCAAAATGAGAGCATCACTATGGGTTTGTCTTAGATATCCAAGCCTACATGAATAGACAAAAAATATATTTGGGATAAATCATAGGTTTAAAAATACAAAATACAAGTTTTCAAAGATTCAAAGTAATGAAAAATCATATTATAATATAGAGTATAGATTTTCAAAGGTATAAACTAATGAAAAATTATCATTTAATACAAAGTATAGGTTTTAAAAGATTCAAAGTAAGGAAAAAACATATTTTATAATAGAGTACAAGTTTTCCAAGATTCAAAAATCAAATATATGATATATATTAGCACATTGATATAGGTTCTAGATCTTGAATGCATATGCATAGGCAAATATAAAATAGATATAAAACCAAAGTTACAATTTGTAAATATAGTTAAAATTGATCATATAGATACATGGAATTCTATATCACTTGATATACATTCAAAATGACATGATTCAAAATTCAAATCTACAATTTTAAAGTTCAAATTTTTAATTTAAAAGTTTAAAAGGCATGATTATTGTTCTTTCACATGTTTTAATGTTCAAATTTACAATTTCAAAGGAAAAATATTCATTTCAATTCAAATCTATGAACAATACGATCATGATGGAGCATGAATATTCTTCATTCTATTTTGATCATGTAAATAGAATCTAGATCTATCTATAAAATTGTGAGTTAAATATATTATGATTAATGTATGTAGAGGTTTAGTGATATTCAATGGACATGGAATTACATATATTGAACCCTTTGTGTGGTTCTATCTTCTCATGTGGGTGATGTATGTTTGAGTCTAGTGACTCTCAATGACCTTTGCATCACTTCTACTGAACCCATCACGATTCAATATTTTTGGATTAGTACATTGGGTACTACTTCCCATTTGTGAGAGTTGGAATAATGTGTATTTATAGCTCAAGATATTGATCAGTTATTGAAAATATACACTTGATAACTCTCAAAGCCTTTGATTTAAATTCTCCAAGTTATTCAATAAGGAGGAAAAATTATCCATTATAGATTATGTGAAAATTTGGTTTCACCTACATATAGATGTATTCCTTCCTTTCTCTCTTTTTAATTTTTCAAATTTTAAAGTCTATATTTTTAAAATTTCAAACTAGACAAAATCACTACTTCATGTGTTATTGTAAGGTGTAGATGTTTAATCTAGATTTTAAATGATAAACTAATCTTGCACACTTGAAAAATATCACTCAAATCTCTATGTATTAGAATATTTATTTATAATAACATAAGAAAATATAAAAAATAATCCACTTCAAGGAGGAAACCTCCAATAATAATAATAGATAAGGAAATGAATTCAATAATGAATGTAGACACTCAAAAATTGCACATGTTAGCTTTCGATGTTAAACTACCTTTTGACCCTCATATAATAACCTCATGTCTAGTGTAGCACCTAGTTAATTAGACTCATTTACTAACTTGACCCTATCAAACCCTTCAATTAACATATTTAACTAAACCATTTAATTCACCCCTTTTTAACTTGTTTTAACCCATTTTCTTTTGGCCACTCAATCACTGACAGTTAGCCTAAACATCGATAGTTGGCCTGATCATCAATGGTCAAGTCTCCAAGCTTGCATTAAAATTTTAAAATCATTAATAGATTTCTATGAGATAAGTATCTTCCTAAATGGAAACTTAATTTTAAGACTAGATTTAAGACATTTTAAATTGCCAAATTTATCCCCCAATCAAATTAGTAACTTCCTCCATCCCAATTAGCAACTTCATCCTATAAAATGAGAAAGTGAAAAGGATAAACAATCTAAAATATTGCATCCAAGATCTCTTACATATAAGTATCCAACATCTTTTTAGAAATCAATTAGCATCATTGGAGACCTTAAACACTATAAAAATCACTTTTAAAATTCAAAGTACTATCACTCTGGCCAAATTACTTCAACCTTCCACCATCATGTTTTAGGTATCTTTTACTTATTTTTATTGATTTATCTTATTTATAACCTCCCTACCCTTTTAAACCCATCAATATCTTACCTTTCATCTGTTAGCCTTGTAACAGACCTCTCTTTTCCCATATACCCAATATGCACCTTTTCTAATAATTTCTAGATTTACATTAGTAACCATCAATGGTTAGCAAAACTAATGATGTCACTTGAACTGTCGATGGTTACCCAACCAC
The DNA here is from genome assembly GCA_037957365.1 of Torreya grandis. Taxonomy (NCBI): domain Eukaryota; kingdom Viridiplantae; phylum Streptophyta; class Pinopsida; order Cupressales; family Taxaceae; genus Torreya; species Torreya grandis. Next base: position 2,444,553 of record JARHVA010001249.1, on the reverse strand, counting down.
TGATGATCAGCCTAAACTACTAATGGTTCACCTGACCACTGATGATCACTGTGGCATAAATAAATAGAAAGATATTTTTAGCTTTACAACCTCAGTCAAACCTAACTTTCTCTATTTCTTCCTGATTATAGTACCTTTTCTAATTTTCTAGACTACATGACAACCATTTTAACATAAGTATTGATCATTTTTGCTAATTTTGGTCATTTATCAATTAACTAGCATTTTAATTTCTTTGTATTGTATTTCATTTATCTTATGTAAGTAAATATTTACTTTATCATTTATAACTTAATTATTATAATAGTGGAGTGATGGCCTCCTAGAAAGCAATACACTTATTGGATCTAGACATGCTAGGCAATTCACTCATCTACTTGTTAACAAACCCCCCTTTTCTAGTGTCTTTCTTATATATAATTTATTCCCTTGTAGCCAAAGAGAATTTTTCATCATCATCTAGATTCACGTGTGCACTTTACCAATTATTGTTATACTCACCTTATTACTAGTTTCATTACTTCCAAATTAATAAATGATTGGAACTTAGCTAAAACATTTTGGCATGCCTAGTGGGACCTTGTATCCCTTTTCTTTTATTTATTGTTTTCTCATTGAATGAAATCTAAAAATTTCATTTTGGGCTTAAAATAAACCTCTTACCTGCATTGATTATCTGCTTGTCTCAGTTCATCTAGTAACTTAGGAGGGAAATTAATTAATTATGGCTGTCACACTTGTTATCAAACACTTAATCCAAACCAAAAAATAAATAACACATCAAAACATACCTGAGACAAGGCCTGACTAAGATTTCATCACCTAATGGTAACCTTACCCCTTCCCGACTATCCTACTTGGATTTGACCACCATGAAGAGATCCAACTCATCTCTTTGGTTGAGTATAAACTCTAAAATTTAGTATATTTTGGATAAACTCTTGACACCCATATCACTATGGTGTGTGAAGTAAGGGGATAGGCCCCAATACCAAGACACGTACTAAAGTTCAATATAAATTTCTATTCTAAGTGCCGAAACTCAACCTAAATCCAACCTTATATTTCCTTTTAGTACCCAATCTATAAACTAAATTCCCTCTTCACACTTTATAATGCATAAGCCAAAATCAATCTAAAAATAATCCAAGTAGTTAATGCAATTTTAGTGTATGCATTGTTTGCCTAGAATTCTTTTCTTTGGATTGTTCTATGTTTGAGGTATGATTTTTATCATATTCTTTCCTATCTTCTCACATGGTCTTTAATAGACAGTAGCTAAGAAACTAAACCAATCAACCACCATATTCTTCTTCTAACTCCATGGAATATAATTCTAATGATGAGGGTTCACCTCTTTTTTCTCCCCCTCCTACTAGAATCCTAGTTGTTTCTAAGGGTGATGTAGACTTCAATACTTTCCTTGACAATATTTTGGTGGCCTTTCCACATTATCTTAATAGCTTACATTACCATACTTCTATTTCTTAGATACCTCCTATGGATCCTTCTTATGGTATGCCTCCCCATCTTATGTTAGGTGTTATCTCAACCCAACCCTTGCTCACCCAAGCCTCTTCTTCCTCCAACATCCCATCTACTACCAGTTCTAAAACCTAATCCAACATTTCAACCTCTAACCAAACACCTCCTAACACACCCTACACTTCCCATATAAGTTCAAATTTACCTTTAGTTACATATATGCCATCTACAATGGGGTTATCTTTTACCCCTATTTCTACCCTTCCCCTTATCTCAACTAATAAACCAACTTCTACACGATTTTAAAACTTGGTGATTTTTATGATCAAGTAATTTTACAAAGAGAGGAGGTTATATCAAGTGTTAGTCCTTAAAACCATAAAATCAACACACTAACATACTAACATTTATAAGCCTAGATCTTAGGGGGAGCTTAATAAATAAACAATAATTGAAAACCCAACTAAAATGAAAAGAAAAACAATCTTTACATTCTTTCAGAGATATAAATGATTTCTTGATTGGCTTGTTCAATTTATGCATAATAAGTATTCATCAATGACATATGGCTAACATCATCTCCTTTATGCACCATTCTTGAATGCTTGGCTTGATTGATGGCTTGATGGCTCAATATCAACATTATAAACCTAGGTTTTTAGCTCCATAAATCTATTCTTACATTATAAATATATTTATATTGAGATATTTAAATGAAGAGATCTAGGTTTCCTTTTATGTGCTTTTAAATCCCGTGGAATGGGTAAAATCTAACCATGGTTGAGTTTATTAACTTTGATTGAGTTTGGCATATTCCTAGAATATTCTTTTAGATATTTTCATCAAGTGACAACTCAAAAAGATAATAAGTGTATTCTAGAATGTTCTAAGATGATCTTAAATTCATTTTTTAGTAATTTATTTATTAGCTCATAGGTGAACCTAATTTATGATTTGAAATTGATTTAACTTGTTAATTAATTTTGATTAGGGTGTGCAAGTTAATTAATTCTTTTTAGGCATTTGGTCATTTGTTTTATTTTGATTAATTCAATATGTGTATTTGCCTTATTTAATTGATTTAATAGGCCAAATTGATTTAATGTAAGGTTATGAAGCTAAATTCAAGACTAATAGAATTTTTTAGGTTAAATGTTTAATGATTGGTAAAAATCAGCCTCATAGTCTAATATGAAGCCATTGGTGGTTAATTTTAGGTGTCTATAGTTTTCCCTTGTTTGGGAAAATTTTTCAAGTTGTAATCATAGTAAAATCTTTTCAAAGAATAAAATGGTTCTTTATGCTTATGACTGCAATGGTAATGATTAAATTGTAGATACCCCCTTGAGAGAGCAGTTGGCAAGTGGGTTAGCAAACGATCCCTAAAAATAAAGAAGTGAAATAAGGGGACAAAAAAAATGAAGATGATGGGGTGAAAACACAATGATTTACCCAAAGTTAGGCAAAATCATTAATAAATGCAAGTGGGATGGTGTACAATGGTTTGCCCAAAGGCGGTTATAAGCATTGTACTTTGAGAGTGATAATGTGGTATGATAACACAATGATTTTCCCTAGTAGGTGATATAATCATTGTTAAGATGAACCTTAATCAATTAGGATAGACAAATAAGAAAGAAAAATTTGTGATAACATAATGATTTGATCTAGCAGGTGATACAATCATTGGGAATGCATATGGGATAGTGTACATTGCTAATGCAATATACCTCAATTATGAAAAACATGATTGATGGCTAATGATTTATTAGTTGATACAAAGGATAAATATGAATTAGGATAAAATAATATTATGGAGATGCTCTTTAAACTAATTAAGGTTGAAATTATTTCATTTCTTAATTACTCTATTTGGGATATGATTGGGTATTATATTAGGATTGTTACTAATGTTGGTACCAAGGACATGGTGATGTTGCATTGATGTTGTAGACCTCTCAAAGCTATTTTTTGTTGTATCATTTGATGGTAGGCCTCATGGTAGAACACCATGGGGGTTTGGCCAAAATATGAATAAATACTAACTCTTGATATCCAATACTCAATGGAAAATAATTGCACCAATAATAAAAACCAATGTGACAATTAGACATTTGAATATTCATAGATTCAAGAATAATGCGTAAGGAATCACCCAATGAACACACATAGACTGAATCAAGGCCATAGTGCTAAAATAAAACAAACAAGAACACAAGCAAATAAATGAAATAGTCAAACAAAGAAATAAATAAGATAAATAAAGAAACAAATAAGTGTTAGTCCCTATGTTAGTATAAATAATGCGATGAACATTGCCCCTAGAAACAAGGAAAAAACTAAGAAAATAAACAATATGGGGGAATAGAAGAAAATTAATGGGGTGGTTGATCTATCTCTATATGTGTTAGGCAAGTGGATGCTACCTACATAGTTCCATGGATATGATGATCCAACAAAAATTTAGGCCAAATGTAATTCTCCCAAGAAATGGGAAGAAAATGATGATTGATAGAAAATATGATGAATGTGATATAATAATAGAGATTAACTCAAAAAATGGTGATAACATAGGATATAAGGCCAAAAATTATTGGGAAACTAAGGAATAAGTGGTTCATTTGTGACTTAGTGAGGGTTCCCAAAATCCTTAAGGCAAAGAAGTGATCCATGTTTTTGGTTTTTCTAAATGATTTTCAAATGTTTTTGGAATTTTTGAAGCATTTGTACTCAATTGAGAATGATGAAACACTAAAATGGTCCAATCTCACAAAATGGTGAGAAAATTATAACTTGAAATGATGCTCATAAAATGATGAGAGTGTGAGAACTTGAAATGATTCTCACAAAACAATGAGAGCGTGGCTGAAGTTGCTCATAAAATAGTGAGAGTGTGATTGAAGGGGGGATTAATTGACCTCAGTGGGAATCTAACATGACCCACATAGTCCCAAAAAAATTTTATTTCATATTATTTCACCTCATAGTAGAGGAATATGACTAGTGTAGCAACCAATTCAAACAAAATAAGCATAGTTGGTATAATGGCATAGTATGACATATGAATGGCTAGGTGATATGTCAAGGCAAAATAAACAAACGTTACCCCTATTTTTCCCATATGAGGTTATAACTAAAGATATAATTTATATATCAATGATACCAACTTTCCCCAGTAGGTGATATAATTAGTATTAAGACTAGTGAACATAGATTTTCCCTAGAAGGCAATATAATCAGGCTCACATAGAAAAACTTGATAAGGGAATAAGAAATTATGAATGAGACTACCAAAAATTGTATCATACTACTCTAAAATACTGCCTCTATATAAAATTCTTTAAATAACTATTGAAATTGATCTAATTTTGTATGTTGAAAATGTGAGACTAATGGATGAACCAAGGTCAAATGGGCTAGGTTGATAGGATTCAAACATGTTTGGTCGAGATAGGAATTATATGGTGGAACAAGATATGATAGAATAATTATTGATTAGGATAATGATTTTTTTGATAGATTTGATAAAATGGTAAGAGGGTTTTCCCCAAGTGATAAGGTGAATTATTAAGATATGTGACAATGGTAAAATGATAGATAACTTGATATGATATGGTACATGTTTAGTTTTGGCTAATGATGGATTGTTGGGTTGGATGGTTTTGGCCTAGGTATGGTAAATAGCATATGATTCTATTATTCTTACTGAATTCAAGATGCATGTCCTAATAAAAAAATAATACAACTAGAATAGTCAATCATGTAAATTACTAGCCCATGCCTCATCTAAATAGTTGCTCTATCAAGAACTAGCTACATATTTAGATGTAAATGATGTTGTTTTGATCTTTATTGGCCATTGATGTTGTTTCCTTCAAACTTCAAGAAAAGGTATCTTTGTAACCTCTGCAAAGGAAAGTGTGAACATGGATGGTAAAGATGGATAAATGTTTAATGGTAGGTTTGTTTGGAAAATCGAATGGTGGATGATAATGGATGGAATATAAATGAAGATCATGATTTATAGGCACACATAATGTTGCTAATTCCATATTTGACATAAATTTAGCTATGGTAGGGATGAAGGCTTTTGAATATGCTCTTGATAGGACCACCAAATTTTTATCCTATTTAGTCCTAAGAGTAGTTACCATCTGATTAGGCTATAGAGTGGAAGCTATTTTGATTTGATCTTTGATAATGTCTTCATTAAGTAGTACAAAACTTTTGTGCTTATCCATTGGTGCCTTGAAGAGGTTACTACCAATGAAGTTGTCCTGATTGTTATATAGTACCTCTAATAAGGTTTCACTAAGGATCATTGACTTTTGACTTTGATTATCCTATAGCACCTTCAAAAAGGTTTCACTAGAAAATGTTGAGTTTTGACTTTGATTATCCCCTAACACCTTTGAAAAGGTTTCATTAAGATAGTGTTCTTCTATTATATGATTATGGTCTTGGCCTCCTTGATTTTCTTCATTTGATATGTCACCATGGATGTAGTTTAACAAGGTATGATTATATTGATCCCAATCGATACTTATGGGAGATGGAATGTTAATAATATGTATATGATGGTTGGTGGTAATAGTATGTGGAATAGTAATGGAATGGGAAGAGGCCACATAATCATCATAGAAGATACTAGGAGAACTTGTGTCAAAGCTGAATCAATCATCCTTAAAAACCATAGAAGGATCACAAAGGTATTCAAATTGATCTAAAAGGGATGCATAACCAATATTTTAATAGCCATGAACATATTTTGATTCTAAATCTGATTCTGATTAATGGAATCTGAATCCAATGTCAAAACTGATGTTGATTTTGATTCTAATGTTAAATTTAATGTTAGTTCAAGAATAAAAATTGACTCTAACTTTGATTCTTCATCTGATGGGTACTCTATTATAATGATTTCTTGTTGAACGTTTGGTATTGGATATGTAATGGCTTGTGATGGCATAATGAGCTCTATAGAGATTCATTTGTCAAAGTAAGACTCCTCTAGGATGGGGAAAAGGTTAAGAGATAACTCTCTAGAGACTAGCTTGTTAATATGAAGCTCTTAAAAAATAGTCATATGGTCGAGGTAATGATTTTCCCAAAGGTAGTTATAATCATTAAGAAGTGACTCAACAAAGACTAGCTCTTCAAAGTGAAACTCCTTGATAATAGGTATAGGATTGAAAGTTGATTCATTATAGGTTAACTTATCAGAGATGGTTGGTTCAAAAAAAACATCTTAGATCAGTTGGCTCTCTTTGCCTTGGTTTTTAATGAGCTATAAAATACCAATTTTGATCACAACTTGGTGCTTAAATGATTGGCTTAGTTGGGTAGGTATTGATTGGATTAGTTGGGGTTTAGGCTAAATGATGGGTTGAGGTTTGGGATGAATGATTAGCTAAATGATTGGTTGAGGTTGAATGATAAGTTGTGATCATGATTGGATTATTAGTTGGGATCATAATTGGATTGGTTTATATTTGGGTTGGATTGGCTGAGTTTACTAAAGTATGGAATGATAGGCACTAGATGATGAATGGTCAATGGTTGGATAATGGGTGGGCACTGTGGAACTTGATTTATCACACAAGCCAAAGGATGAGGTCATAAAATATAAATGGTAGAGCATCATGGAGCTTTATTGATTTTATAAGCCAAAGCATCCAAGTCTTCTTCATAAACCATATCATCCTAGTTGGGGTCTTAAGTTGGATTATAAATCAGCTCTTGTTTTAGTCCTTAAATTTATTATTATGAGGGTAGGAATTTGTCTTGCAATCATCTTCATCATAGAGGTCTACACCCAATTCCTCCTCACCAACCATATCATTCTAGTTGAGGTCTTGACTTTGGTCCCTAATTTGATTTTTTTAAGGTGGATAAAATTTCATCTCAGAGACCATGTTATCATCAAAGGGGTCTTGAATAAAGCCATAAAAATCAAAGCCATTTTGTGTAGCTATTCTATCATAATTTGGATTGTACATGACTCCACCATAAGTGTAGCTAGACATATCCACATCAATAAAGAAAGATTTGAAAATAAAAAGGCTTAGAGTTCTACAAACTTTTAAAAACTATGTTGAAAGGACAAATGGTTCAAACTTGGTTAAAATGGGTGGAGTTGTATCTCCAAACAATGATTTGATCATGGAGTTTTATCTCCAAAATGATTTGTGCTAGAACTTGACATAAAATAGTCTAAAGTCAAATGTCTAATGTCAAATTTCATACACATAAAAGTTCAAGTGTCTGAATAAAAATGACATGTCAAAGTCTAGGCCAAAGTGTTCCAAACAAGGTCTAAACTAGGAAAGGGAAAAGTTGAGTTGCTAGGGCTTTTGTCCAAACATGGAGTCAAAATCTAAGCTCAAACAAACATGATCTACTAGAAATTTTGGCCAAATGATGTAAAATCTAGACTTTAAAATAAAGGTTAATGTGATTTGATTTAATCTAACAAGGTTGGAATAACTTTGACATAAACCTGACATATGAAATCAAACATAAACATGATCAGTTGTTATAAGCCATAAGGTAAAAGGCACCTAGAAAAAAGACTGTGTTTTCCCAAACAAAGGCACAAACAATGATGAGGATAAGATGAATAAACAAACAAGTGATAGTTTTCAAATTTGGGCAATCGGTTAACTTAAGTTATGCAACCCAAAAGAGAAAGATCTGTGTATTGGTCCCTATGAAGTGAGGTCTAAATAGAAACTAATAAATGTTTGAATTTAAACCTGAAAATATTAATTGAAAACTAAATGGTTGAAAACTATTATTGGACTAAATAAGATAGATAAGATTGGACAGCATGATGACGCATGAACAAGGTCCAAATAGGATACATGACATGGTTTGAAATAATGGTTTTGATACAATGGTAAAGAAATATTGAAATAAAATGAGCAACATAATAGCATAAGTATGCTCTAATGATGTGATCAATGTTTTATTTCAAAGACTCCATGGCACAAACTTGGTAATGATGTGGAAAACATAACAATACCCATCTCAAACATGTAACACACACATAAACATGCTTATCAAAAATTATTAGGCACAAGTGTGGTGTAAAATGGCCAACATAATGCCTCTTTGATCAAGGAGTGATGTATAAACAAACTAGTTTTTGACATGGTTTATTAAAAAACACATTAGTTTTAGTCTCAAAGCACCAAGCAATAAAATGAAAAAATACAAGTAAATCATCCAAATTCCTATTAAGGGTGTGAAAAAGTGGGGTTAAATAAAACTAATTATTTTACGAAATTTCTAGATTGATCAATTACATAATGACTTTCATGCCAAACTATGTAAAATAAGTTCACTTTAATTAGGTGTCTATGGCACTTGGCTTGTTGCAAAAAGGTCTTTCCCTTTCTGCAACCACTACATCCATCACTTTCTTATTGTAGTACAATGTATAATGTGCAAATACATCTTGGTGCTTAACCCCAACACTAAAAGGTGGTTTAATCACTCAAACCTCTGATCCTAGTGGGGGTAATGGAGTCAATTCTAGGAGATGAAATCCCAGGTCAAAGCTTCTCTATAGAACTTGTCAGAGGTAATGAACTCCCCCTCACAAGCCAATATGCATGAAATAAATGACACAATAGAAAGACTTTATGGTCACCTCAAGATCACCCAATACTATTTTAAGTTTTTAGGGAGGGCTTTAAATGAAATTCTTTCCATGCCTTGGACTATGATCAAAGTGTGATGAGATGGTGATTTTGATCCCAAAATTTCCCTAAAGGGGATAAATGAGAGAGCCTACACACACATCTATTTTTACTAAAAAACACAATCAACAAGCAAGTTTTCAAATAAATGAAGTGAGGTTGATTTCATTGCACCAAATTTAAAGTGTTTGATTAGAGTCACTCTACCCATTATAACTAGAGTCACTAATCAACCTCAACCTACCCAACCTCAACCCACTACCTCAACTATGCCTTTAAGTTAACCCACATCCATCCCTCAGCAAGTACCCATGACAACCTATTAATATATCCCTAACCCATAAGGATATCTAACACCTTCCACCCAACCATTTATGTTAATCAACCCTTATGTACCACCATCTCAACCTCTTATGACCACTTACCAATATGTGGCTTCTTCTACACCTTCTATCATTTATCCAAATGTTGTTTCCACCCAACCTCAACAAAATTTACCCCTTAATTACATAGCTTCTGAACCCCAACCAGATTTAATCAAGATGTTAATGGATAAAATGTCCAAGTTGAAGTCATCTATCTTTGGGTCTCATAACCTTTTATCCTATGATCAAAATTTTAACAAACCCATCCATCTATTTGTGCCCATGCATTCTTATCCTCCTCAATGGGTATTGACTAAGTTTTCTAAATTCTAAGGCAAGGAGGACCCCCAACAACATTTTATAACATTCCATAATTCTCATTATTTAATCACATGTGATGATGCTTTCCTCCTTTAAACCTTCCCCATATCCTTATCAGGACCAGCCCTTGATTGGTATAGTTCTCTTCCCATGCACTCTATCTTTTCTTTCTCCTAATTAGCCCAAATATTTTTAGGGCATTTCTCAATAAATATATCTAAAAAGGTTTCTATTACTGACCTCTACTCTATTAGGGAATTTTATGACAAGTCAATTGTTGATTTTTTGGCTAGATGGAGAGGTCTCATCAACCAACTTTATTTCTTCTTACCTCAACCTGAGTTGATTAAACTCTTCTCTCAAGGTTGTGCCAAACATATTTCCCCCACTCTTCAAGTTTAAACTCTTAGAAATTTTGATGAGGCATTGACCATGGAATGTAAACTTGAAAACTAAGCCATTGACAAAGGGAAATTGAAGATATAGAATGAGAATTCTATCTTTAAATCCAATGACCCTCGCTCCACCAAAACCACTAACCAATCCAACCATCCCAATATCGAGACAAAAGCATCCACAAACTCAATTTTCCTAAAAACCACCCCACTAACCAAAACTATCAATGTTCCCACCCACAATAGTGATGAAGCTTCAAATATATCATCTATTCCTTTGTCCCAAATTCTAGTTGAGGACCCCTTGCAATTCACATTCCAACATCTCTCTCCTGGGGAATATCATCTTTTAGCTCTCAATGCTTTTCCCACTCCACAAGAATATGGGAACCTCAAATATGACCCTTCCTACAATCCCAACATTAGAACCATCATCCCTTTTGGGCTCCCTAATAATCAAACAAATTTCATCTATGGGGGACTTGATAAACCACTTCTTTCTCCTACCACTACCCCATTCATCCAACCATTCACCACCAATTTTTCCTACCTGGACAAACTAGCCTTTATTAAATCTTACCTTTATAAGTACACTTGGAAGGGGTTTGGTCTTGGCCTCTATGAACAAGGACCTCACGAATTACCTATAATCAAAACTCAAAAACGTCATGAGTTCTTTGGCCTTGGGTTTGTACCACCAAAAAAACCCACATCACCAAAATCCATTACCACCATCGATGAAGAACATCCATCCTCACCAATCCCATCTCTTTCTAAATCTAAGGACTCTAATATCATCCTATTTAACTTTTTTTATAAATACCATTATTTTAGGCCCCTTAACCTATCAAAATAATATCCAAACTAAAATCCTTCCTCCCATCCATCTTGAAATGATTGAACATGATTCTCCTACTATCAACACCATCCAACATCAATATGATAATTTCATTCTCACCTACCTTGGTGTGGGGGATTATGCAATTCATAAATATCTCCCTCTTGAGAATCAAACTATGTTGAAGGAATCCATTATTGATTTTAACTTGGATACTTAGGATAACCCCCATATCATCATAATCAACTAATTTTTAAATTTCATAGAGCAACAAGATTACCCTTCTTTCCTTCAAGGCTGCAAGCATAGTGTTTACTTGGTCTTATCAGGATATGCCAAAAATTAACCCTTTTATTTCCCTCCAAAATATTGTTACCCATCTTGAGGTTAAGCCAATTTGGCAAAAGCTTCATAAGATGCATCCATTTATAGCCCTTCTTGTCAAAGAAGAGATTCAAAGTCTCTTATCCATCAACTTCATCTAGCCCATCGATTATCCACAATGGGTTTCCACCATTGTTCCCATCACTAAACCCACATGGGGCCTTTGCCTATACATCAACTTTCATGACCTTGACCTTGCTTAATCAGAGGATGTATTTTCTTTTCCAAACATTGACCAACTTATTGATCTTACAATTAGACATAAAATGTTATCTCTCATAGATGGTTTCTTGGGATATAATCAAATTTTGATTGCCCCTAAAGATTAGCATAAAACTTCCTTTATTGCTCCATGGGGAACCTTATACTACAAGGTCATGCCCTTTGGACTAAAAAAAACTAGAGAAACCTATCATTAGGCCATGACTTATATATTTCATGATCTTATCCATAAAATCATAGATGACTATGTGGGTGATCTCCTTGGGAAACCTAAAGACTTCAAGGATAACCTAGTCATTCTTGCCATCATCTTTGATCAAATAATACATTATCATGTCAAGCTCAACCCCAAGAAATGTATTTTTAGAGTATTATCAAGAAAGCTTCTTGGTTTCATCATCTCTCTCCATGGAATCAAAATAGACACCACCAAATTTAGATCAATCTTAGAGATGCCTCCTCCTACCAACCTTACGTAACTCCATAGCCTATAGGGAAAACTTCAATTCATCTATCACCTTATCTCCCAGTTATCAGATAAATGTCAACACTCCAATCATAGGCTAAATAAATACACCTCTTTTAAGTGGACCCAAGAATTTAAACAAGCCTTTGATTTAATTAAGGAGTATCTTCTTTTTCCACCCATTCTTATTCCCCTTGGTAAGACCAACCCTTCCACCTTTATATATCTACCATGGACCATTCCCTAGGGGCAATTCTTTCTCATCATGATGATAAAAATAAAGAATAATCCATCTATTACATTAGCCACACCCTTATTGAATATGAAACTCAGTATACCCATCCCAAAAAACTCTACCTCACCTTAGTCTTTATGGCCTCCAAAATATATCACTATCTTCTTAATCATAAAACATATGTCATCACTAACACTAACCCCCTCAAGTATATGCATTCTAAGCCATACCAAAACTAGTGTATAGCTAAGTGGCACATTCTTATAGCTGAATGTGATCTTGAGTTCCTTAAACAAAATTCCATTAAAGGATAAGTCATCAATGATCAATTGTCCAAATATCCTCTATTGAATAATCAACCTCTTTTTCTTGCCTTTCCAAATGAGTCTATCATAACTCTCTCAAGAGGAACCCATATAACAAATGACCATGTTCTTTGATGGATCCAAATGCCAAAAAGGTGTGGGTGCTAGAGTTATTCTCATTCCCCTTAATGGTAAACCTCTTCCCATTTCTTTTAAACCTGACTTTGAGTGCACCAAAAAAATATTTGACTATGAATCCCTAGTCATAGGTCTCCAAATTGACCTAGCTTTGGGAATCAAAACAATCAATGTCTTTGGTGACTCCTAACTAGTCATCAACTAGGTCAACATATCTTATCAATGTAAAAATGATGTCCTCTTAAAATACAAAAAACTTATGGATATACTCTTAACATCATTAAATCATCACCTTATTCAATTAGTTCCTCAATTTACTAACAAATTTGTAGATATGATAGCCTCCCTTACTTCCCAAATTCCATCTCAACCTATCAAATCTAAACTATTTGTCACCATATATTGTTTTATCACACCCTTGTGTATCATTTTTTATCTTCCTACCTAGTATTTTTAGTGTGGAATCATCCCCTTCTGACATTTGGTATGACCAAAATTTTAACTACCTTAACTTTTGCATCATTCCTCCCAACATTTTGAAGAATACCTAAAGAGATTTTGTTCAAGGTACCTCTCATTACACCATACTAGGTGAAATCCTTCTCCATTGTCTACATATCCATGAAGCTTCTTTCTATCAAGGAAATGTATGATGGAATATGTGGGGGACACTTTAATGGCCTAGTTGTTGCTAAGCATATATTTCACCTTGGCTGCTATTTTCCCACTCTAAATAAAGATTATTTTGACTATGTAAATAAGTGTTTCAAATGTCAACAACATCCTAACTTACATCATGTACCTCCTCATGGCCTTCAAGTATCTAAATATTATTGGCCCTTCTCATAATGGGGTTTTGACCTTAATGGGGAAATCAATCCTGATTCTTCACAATGACATCAATATATCATTACTACTATCAAATATTTCATGAAGTGGGTAGAGGCCATCCATATTATCTCAACCAAATCTAAAAAAATTATCAACTTCATCAACCACCATGTCATCTACCAATTTAGTGTTCCCCATAAGAACATCATTGATAATGAAAAATATTTAAAGAACTAAAAGGTCCAAGATCTCTATGATCCTTTTGTCATCAAGTTGAGCTATTCCATGCTTTATCATCCACAATATAATGGATAGGTAGAATCCTCTAAAAAAACTCTCATTAAAATTTTAACCAAGGTAGTAAGTACTTCAAGTCAGGATTGATACTTGTACATTCCTTTCACTTTATGGGCCTATCACACTAGCATTCAAACTTCTATATGCACTACCCCTTTCTCTCATATTTGGAACTGAGGTAGTCTTGCCTCTCAAAGTCCAAATTCTATCTCTTCACATATCATTTCATGAAATCCTTTCTAAGAGTGAATATCATCAATTACATCTCACACATCTTGAGCTTCTTGATTAACATCACCTCATAACACTTAATCATCTTTGTGTCTATAATGAATGAATCAAGTGTGCATACAATAAACACTTGAAAGAGTGAGATTTCAACATCAGATACCTCACCCTTAAGTAAAACCAACATGTAACTAATATGGAGAAAAGAAAAAAGAGAAATTTTTCTTTCAATTATCTTCGACCCTACATCATAACCCATAAGTATGGATCAAGATCTTATCAATTATCCTCTCTTGAAGGAAAAATAGAACCTAAACCTCTCAATGGTTTATATTTGCATCCTTTCTATTATTGAAAAAAATATAAAACTCACCTTTATTTATAACTTAAGCTCATCCCTTGGTTTATGAGATTTTCATTTCCATTTACCTACATATCCCTATTTCTCTTGGGGATAATTGATTACAACATAGAACCATGTGATTATTCATCATAGTTATATCCTAATCCTAATAATGGATACCATGACTCTACCTATGGCATGTTTCTCATGGACAATTTTCATATCTAATTATATGGAATCCCATGATTAGTTATCTCTCAAACCACCCCCTCATTTATCATTAACCTTTTGTGCTAACATTCTACCTCCATAAAGGTAAACCTTTAAGCCTAAATATACAAGTCCATGTCTAACCCAACATTCAATATCATTTGGGATACTAAATTATTATTTGGGTCCATATCTCTACCATTGCAAACTACTCCCTTGAAGGACAACTACCCAACACCTAAAAGTTGCTTTAAAATAGACTACTCCCTTGAAAGACAAATATAAAAATCCAATTTTAGACCACTCCCTTAAAGGATGGATAATAAATAATAATTTTAAACTTTTTGTATCAATCAACTTCAACCACTTATCAAAATAATAAAAGGAATAAACAACCCTAGGTTAAAATCAAAGTAATTAAGCCACAATCAACTCTTATATGTGTCATTTGTAGACTTCTCACATCGATCAAACTACACATTATCCTAGTACACCATAATCAAATCTTATATATGGCATTAGTAGACTTCTTACATGGATACCATGGCTCTACCCATGCCATATATCCTAATCCTAAGCATGGATACCATGGATCTACCCATGGTATGGTTCTCATGGATAATTTTCATCTCTAATTAGATGGAATCCCATGATTAGTTATCTCTCAAACCACCCCCTCATCTATCATTAACCTTTTGTGCTAATGTTCTACCTCCATAAAGGTAAACCTTTAAGCCTAAATAGAAAATTCCATGTCTAACCCAACATTCAAGATCATTTGGGATACTAAAATATCAGTTGGGTCCATATCTCTACCATTACAGACTACTCCCTTGAAGGAGAACTACCCTAAACCTAAAAGTTACTTAAAAATAGACTGCTCCCTTAAAAGACAACTCTAAAAATCCAATTTTAGAGCACTCTCTTAAAGTATGGATAAGAAATAATAATTTTAAACTTCTCGTATCAATCAAATTCAACCACTTATCAAAATAATAAAAAGAACAAACAAACCTATGTCAAAATCCAAGTAATTAAGCCATAATCAGCTCTTATAAGTGTCATTTGTAAACTTCTCATATCAATCAAACTACACATTATCCTAGTACACCATAATCGGATCTTATATATGGCATTAGTATACTTCCTACATTGATTAGTCTACATATCATATTAAGGCATGTAGTTGTCAATTATGGTTCTTTGGTCACCTATAAAAGGGGCAAGCTAACCTACATCTAGTTACCATTTCACCCATTTTCCATTCAACCATCTACATATTACCTACTTTCCCTTCACACCTTTTCTCAAATCAAGTGACTATGATCTTACTTGATTCAAAGTGATCAAGACACCCTCTTTCTCAATCAAAACATGCTATTGTGAAGCATTTGATAGGATTATGTTCACTAAGTCAATCCAACTATGTTTTCTTGTTGTTAGGTCCTAGATAACCCAAAACATCATGCCTTTTCTTTGCCCTTTATTATTTCATATTTACATATGTCTCATAACTCTTATTTCTTTCTCACATTCAGTTTGTTACCTACACCTACTTTATGTGATTTTATTATTTACTCTTATTGCATATCATATCCAAACATGCAAACCTCATTCTCATCAATCCAATCATAACATTATGAACCATAAATATAACAAATACAAACCATATCCTACCCATAAACAAAACATTAAGAACCATAAATCATAAACAATCACAGCATACCATTATAGGATCATAAAAACATATTATCAAACATCATCAACATCATCTCTACAATAATTCCAAAATATCATCCTATCTACGAACTACATTATCACTTCACATCATATCTATAAATATTATCAATCAAAATGCTTGCATTATCTATCACATGACCATCATTTTCTCTTTAAAACATATTTTCATAAACATGTCATGAAAAAAATCATCAAAAATCATCTATCAAATATTCATGATCAAATGAAAACTAAACTAAATAAAATACAAACATTTTAATTAGAAACATGTTTTAAACCACATCATCATATACACCAATAGTCATTATCATCCATCATCAAATGCCTAAGATAAATATTCAACATAAACATAAGCATGTAACATCATATATGCCAACTATGATCTATAAACATAACAACATCATCATGAACATCATAAACATATTAAACATAATCAGTATCATAGTCACATCATGATCATAATCATCATCTATAGCATCAAATAACATCATATAAGTCATAATCCAAAGTGATACTTGTAATAATGTATTTCTCTCTCTCATGTACATCTCACATCCTTAACACATAAGCTAGTATCAAAATCAAAAACATAAACATAATCATCATATAATATCAAGCCCTTAAGGCACCAAAACCACTACCATTGACATCACTACCACTGGTTCCACCTACATCTATCCCTGCACTGCCATTAGGTGGAAGTCCCCTTGATACTCCTACCTACCAAACTAATGAGACACACTATCTTGGAGTATCTATGAATGGACCACCTATTAAGTTAGCCTTCTACTCCCCATATCATGGATCTTAAGAACACCACAATATCACTATCAATTCATAATATCTGAGCTCCTCAACTATGGCCAAATACCTTGTCATAGGGATCATGTCTAGTGGCCTTATGGGTGTTGCCACTGGTCTTCCCCTCTACCTCAGGGAATCTCTCTCCTACATGACTAAACTAAGGGTGGCCCTTGCTTGATCTCTCTCAACTATAATAGTGATAATCTAACCATATAACATGGCCACCTACCCTTATAAACTTTTAATATAGGCCTAAGCCATTAGCAATGCTACTACAACCTATCCATCCTACCCTCCACCCTATCCTTATACCTATGCTAGGTCTACATCCATAGGTTATTTCTCGTATCACCCCATCTAAAATTGGTCACTACATACCTAATCTAGTACCATGCTACATAACCATCTATAATCCCTATGTCATCTATGGTAGCTCTCATTGGTAGCTCCTCATGGTCCAAAATAACCTCCTATGCCTATAGATCTAGGAGTAAGAACTCAATATCCTCTCTCCTATATCTTAGAAAATTTGGTGGTATCCCTTGAACAAGTCCAGACTATATGTTAACTTGGTTAAAAATGATAAGATCAATCTCACTATCCCATCTCCTATGTATCCAATGTTAGATCTAAAGCGATAATGTGTGGTAGTTATATCCTTCCCACCTTGTCAAACTCACATAGGGCCTTCACACTATGTTGCCTACCACCAAACCATCTAAAGCATCTCTAAACCACTCTATATCCTAGGTACCACTAGTAGCCCCTATCAGTGTATAATCCCCTCTCCATCTCATGAAACCCACTCTATAGTTTGTTAGTTAAAAACCATCCCATGACAGCCCTAATGGTCTCAAAACTCATGTATGTTCATATGCCCATTAATGAAAAACAAATCCAATATTAATCCTTTATCATCTACATGCTCTAAATTCCCAAATCTCTCTATAGATTTACACCAATAACATTGGGTTCCATCCAAACATAGTCTTCCTTATAAGCATATCCATCAGCACCCCTAATAATAGGTATGGAAATTAGTCACTACTCAAATTAGGCAATATGAAGTAGGACACATCCATCATCATCATGGTTAGTAAAAATATATCTATCAAAGCCTTTTGGTATAATGGCCCATAGAAAATACCACCTATATGATACCTAGCTTAGACTTGATCCACTCCATTTATCAAATCCATGTGGTAATATCAATCCTCACTCTTTATGTGATAAATTGGCTCCCCCTGAATAGATAGATGTGTGATCCACACCATATCCTCTAAGAGAATCATCATCTCCCCTATCGATAGTAAAAAGGTGTTTGTTGTAGGATCATATCTCTTGATGAGTACCAAAATCATTATCATACTCACGATAGGTGTTGATAATGTCTCATGGCCCCTAGGCCCACATCCTTTATGTGTATCCACTCATCATTAGTCATCACATCATGAACCTTAGTAAAGATCTTAGGGACTCGATCCCTCATCTGAATCTAGTCATGTGCCTTCAAACTGATCAAATTATCATGCCCCTTTAGTTTTCCATAATTGAGCTCAGTACCAACATCTACCTACCTTTTTTCAAACTATTCCAACTCAACACATTTCATCTAACCTATCACCTCTAACATTCCAACAAAACACTACCAACTCTAACACATCCTTTTAAACACCTAAATACTTTTATTAGCTCAACTATACCAACTGACCCCTCATCCTATCTAACCTATGTTTGACCTTTTATATACACCATTATAAGTACCTCCTCTAATTTTTAACTAATTCAAAACCTTTTACAAGCTTTATGCCATGTTTTCACCCACTTATCCCTTCATCACACTTTGAAACATTCATACTTTATAACACTTTAAAAATTCTTGACATGCAGTAACCTTTGCACCACTTTAAAAATTCTACCAATTATAACAAAATTTAAAACCTTCACATTTAACATTTTTTTAATAAATTTACAAACACTTTCACAAGACTTTTCCAAAACAAGCCTATCTTATAACTTTTAACAAGCCTTAACAACATTTTTAAACTTTCAAATATTTTACAAACTTTAAAAATATCACAAAACTTCACACCTTTTTAACCATACTCTCCATATACACTTTGAGCATTGATGGTCCCCTAAGATATCATTACCCTGGTGTTCAACTACCAGTGGTTAGGTCAAACCACTGATGGTCACTATGTATGACCTCTAATGATAAAACCCTTCACCATTTCTTACCAAAAACCTCACCAAACACCTCCCTCCCATATTTGACCTTTCTAACCATATTTTATAGCCCATTTCCAACCCTCAACACCCTTCAAATCAAAATTTTAACCCTAAAACATAACCCTAAAAATTAGGGTATCATGGCCCAAGACATCTACCAAAACCTTATCCAGCTCACTCTACCCTAATTAACACACTTTCAATAACAAACCCATTTAATTACCTATTAATTTCAAAACAACACCCACCTCATTCTATGATCTTTGACATGGTGAAAGACCTCATCTAACTATTTGGCCATGCCCTCATCTACCTTCCATCTGGTCAACCCTTGAATACACACACTCCACCACTCATAACACTCCAAATCAACATGCTAAACATATAAGTGACAAAACCCAAAAACTACCCAAAGAGCAAAATTCCAAACAAGTCAAATGGTAAAAATTAATTCATATTTTTACTTTTAATCTTCTATCCTTTTAGGGTTTTTACCTAATCATCGATGGTTAGGGTGATTGGTGACAGTCGACCCTAGGGTAGCCCCTAATTGTTGATGGTCAGATTCCTCACTTTTTTTCCAAACCTTTTAATATCACCCCACCTAGGTTTGGACTTTTATGAAGAACTACATTTGGCCTAAAGTTCTTTCTATATATTTTTCCATATAATTATGTAGGTAGCATCCACTTGCCTAGTGCATATGGAGTCAATTTGACTATTCCCTACCAACCCATACCTAACCAACCAATAATTATCCAACATCTACCATAACATTGGTCATTTTTAACTTGGACCATTTATTTGTTTTGCAATAACTTTGCATGGTCATTTTGACCACACCAACTAACCTTGCCATGTTGAAATTTTGAACTTTTCACCACCTCATGTATAACCTGACCAATTATGTTATTTTATAGGAGCACATCCTACCTTGGATATTTGTGACCAACATCAAACTTATCTATATCACTTGATATGCCTAACTTGATTAGCTATGACCAATGTTATGGACCATTTACCCATTTCACATGTCCCTCTATAATTGAACTTATTTTTACCAACATTAGAAACTTTAGTCTTTACATGATCTTGAATATCTCCCTCAGTCACATTTTATGCACATATTTGCATCTCAAATGCCCAACCCTTTTTATGTCACCCACCTTGTGACTACCCATTTACCATTTATCAAACCCTAACCAAATTTTTCTTTCACCTCATCAACTCTTAGTTTAAGGGGGAACACCTCCTCGCATACCTAGGGTAACTAAACCTTGACCAACAATCTCTTTTTGTTTTATGTAATTTGTTAGATCAAAGCTACATAACAAAAGGGGGAAAATGTGGACACTCAAAATCTGCATACAATAGCTTTCAATGTAAAACTTCCCTTTGACCCTCATCTAACCTCACATATAGTATACCACCTAGTAAATTAGACTCATTTACTAACTTGACCCTATCAAACCCCTAACTTAACACATTTAACTAAACCATTTAATTCACTCCTTTTCAACTTTATTTAACCTATTTTATTTGGCCCCTCAATCATCGATGGTTAGCCTAGCCATCGACGATGAGGTCTCTAAGCCTACTTAAATTTTTAAAATAATTGATAGCTTTATGTGAGATAAGTATCTCCATAAACAACAACTTGATTTTAAAACTATCTTTAAAACATCATGAATTGGCAACTTTATCCCCTATCAAATTAGTAACTTCCTCCATCACAATTATCAACTTCATCCTATAAAAAGAGAAGAGGAGAAAGTGAAAAGGATCCAAAATCTAGAATCTTGCATCTAAGCTCTCTTTCATACAAGTATATAACATATTTTCATCAAATAAGAAACATTATTGGAGACCTGAAGTGCTATTAGAATTAATTTCAAAAGCTGAAGTACTATCACTTTGGATAAATTACTTCAGCCTTCTACCATCAATTTTTAGGTATCTTTTACTTTTTTTCATTTATTTATCTTATTTATAACCTCTCTACCCTATAAAACCCTTTAGTATCTTGATTTTCATCCCTCAGGCCTATAATAAACCTCTATTTGTCAAAATACCCAATTTGCACCTTTGTTTATGATAATTTCTAGATTTACACAAATAACCATCGATAATTAACACAACCTCTGATGGTCACTTCAACCATCGATGGTTACCTAAATATCGATGGTCGGCATAAACTATCGATAGTCCACTTGAACATCAATGATCATTATGGCATAGAAATATAGAAAGCTATTTTTAGCCTTGTAACCCTAGTTAAACCCAACTTTCTCTATTTCTACCTAATTATAGTATCTTTTCTAATTTTTTTGACCAAATCCTAACCATTTTAGCATAAGTATTGACTAAATTTTCTATTTTTTATCATTTATTTATTAACTAGCATTCTACTTTCTTTGTATTGCATTTCATTTGTCTTATGAAAGTAGATCTTTACTTTAACATTTCTAAAATAATTGTTATAATAGTAGATTGATGGCCTCCTAGCAAGCAATACGCTTCTTGGATATAGCTTAGGATAGGTAGTCCACTCATATACTTATTAAACCCCACCCTTTTCTAGTGTCTTTATTATTTACAAGTTATTCCTTCCTATCCAAAGAAGAGTTCTAATTATCGTCTAGATTCATGCACGCACTTTACTAGGTATTATTCTACACACCCTATAACTAGTTTCATTACTTACTTCCAAATTAAGAAATGAGTGGAACTCAACTTAAATAATGAAACTTAAGATTATTATGGAGAGTCGTGTTTAACCATATATATACCCATAATTGGAAAGATTCATACTCATAATTGGTAAGGGTCACAACTATTCATTCCAATTTAGTCAACCTAACTAATATTAAGAATTAATAAATGAGAGATAAATTTTATGCTCTCTATTCCTTAACCTTATTACTCATAATTTTAAGGGTGTAATATGCCCTTCCACTTCAAAAAATAATTGCCTTTAATCCTTAAAAACTCATGATGTAATTTGATGATAAATATAGAAATGGATCAGTTGTGTAATTTTATTCACTCATGTCTTTATAACAACCTCGGGTACCATAATGAAATCCCTTCTTTATCTAACTCAATAAACTCAAAATAGACCTAAATATTGAAACCAATTACTTTCTTCAAGCATGAAACATGAAAGATAGGATGAATTTTTGAATAAGGTGGAAGTTATAACTTGACCCTTCTGATCTTATGTCAAACCTTATAGGGGTCATATAATTTTTGTATGAGCTTGATTTTATTATGTTGTTTAAGTAACCTCTATTTATAGGGTTACAAGTGAAATAAAACCCAATCTCCTTATTCAAAATTCCTCTCATTATGGTGTTGATTGATTGTTGTTTAACTACTCTAAAAAACAACCAAATTCTCCTTAAGTTCTTGAAGTATTTCCTACTAGTACTAAAGATGATCCTCAATTACATGAGCTTTAGGATGAACCTACAAATAATATGTAGTCGAAGGTGGGGGGTAGCCATAGAGAGTCTCAAATGGTGTCATATTTTTCATTGTGTGAAATGACATGTTATATGACCAATACACCTATGAAATCCACTTAGACCATTGTGTTTGTGTTTTGGAGGCAAGGAAATGTGGGCATCCTTTAGGATGTTTATTCATAATTTTTGTTTGGCCATTTGATTTTGGATGATAAGATGAACTATAGGAAATTTTTGTGCCCCACATAAAAAATAATTTAGTCTAAAACATATTAGTGAAGATAGGATTGTGATCACTCATAATTATTTTGGGAATGCCGTGGGGTTTTTTACCCTTTTTTAGAATAATTTTTCCACTATACTAGCTTGAAATTGATGATAAAACCCATAAAAATGTGTGTAATTAGTGGGCTAGTCGACAAGCACTAACATCACATCCAAGTTATTCAGTTTAGGTAGGCATATAATGAATTACATTGATATTTGTTCCCAAAGTTGTTTTGGAATGGATAATAATTTTAAGATACTTGGGGTATTAATCATTTCTCTTTTATTTTATTAACATATCAAACATCCTACCATAAATTTATGTACATCCTCCTTAAGGGATTCCCAAAAAAATCCTCATATATATGGTGATAGGTCTTTATTAACCCAGAATGACCTCTAATGGGTGAGTCATGCATTTGATATAAGATACTATCTTTCAACTTTTAATTTTTGCAAAAAAGAGTTTATTTTTATACCATAAGGGGTCTCCTTTCCAAACATACTTATCCATAAAATATTAGTTATTTTACAAATTTTGTATGAGTTTCCTAGTTGGAGTGTATTGTTTCCACTCTCTCCATGCTACTTATACCCATTTAGGTTATAATAAAGAAATAATTTACATTTTGCTTCATATACTTATTGTAAAAAAGTGCATAAGCTACAATATTCTCCTTTCATTTTTGTAAATAATTTCAAAGTCATATCCTCATATCTTTGTGACCCATTTATGTTTCTCTTTTAAATACATTCATTGCTCCAAAAAATTCTTTAGATTTTCAAGATATGTCTTAACTTTGAAATGCCTTCCCATGAGATATTGGTACCACTATTTGACTATGTGAATTATTTATAACATTTATTTATCATATGAGGTCCTTATCAAGATATTTATTATAATTATCATCTTTAAAATTATAAGAGAATCCCTTATTGCATTGAAATTACCCTGATGCCATGTCCAGAAACATCACATTCTACCACAAATGTTTTAGAGAAGTCTAGGGTAGCTAACACAGGTGTGGAAGTAAGAGCTTATTTCAATTATTGGAATGATTGGGTGGCTAAGTTTGATAATGAAAATGAATATTTATTTAATAATGTTCTTAAGGGTGTTCTTATGTGATCATAGTTGTAAAAAAATCTTATGTAATTCTCTCAAACCCAATAAACCTCTTGAACCTTTGATATTTTTATGTTTTGGCCAATCTTTGACAACTACAATCTTCTTAGGGTCCACTTTAACACCTTCATGTGACACCACATGTCCTAAGGACTCTAATTCCTTCACCACTAAGGATAATTTATTTACATAAAACTTATGGTCTTCCAGTACCTATAATATATTTTAAACATGCTACAAATGTTCTCCCCATGTTTTATTATAGATATTAAAGAACACCAATGCAAATTTATGAAGAAATGGGTGGAAAATTGAATTCATGAGGCTCTAAAAAATATATGGAGAATTAGTGAGACCAAATGGAATAAAAAATAACTCGTAGTGACTCTCATATGTCATGAATTTAGTCTTATGTACATCCTCCTCCTTTACCTAAATTTCATGATACACTGAATGAAAATCTAACTTAGTAAATAAAATAACATCATTCAATTCACCTAATAATTCATCAATGAAAGGAATAGGAAACTTATATTTCAAAGTGATTTTATTGATTTACATATAATATGGGAAAATTATCCATTAATAATCCTTTTTTTAACCATAACCATTGGAAATTTGATCCAAGCAACATTTTAGGTGACAATTTGGGTGACGGTTCTACCCCAATTGATGGCAGAACTTTTGGGAGCCATAACTTTTGTACCAGAGCTCCATTTGACTCCCCGTTTGAACCTTTGGAAATATAATAATGAGGGTAACACCTTGATATGTCAATGATCCCCCCCTTAGTGTATTTTGACTCCTAAAAACCAAATGAAAGTTTCCCAAATTTTAATTTTAGTAGTGCAGTCTAAAAATAGTAAGTTTCTAAAAGTAGGAATTCCTCAAATTATATATTATTGTGAATCATGTAAGTCAAACCATTTAATATTACTTGATATTTGTTACATTACACATCCTCCTTCTAAATTAAAATTTTTTATAAATGAAGATGTAACCTGAAAAGGAAATTAGACATCTCTTCTCAGAGATAAGCATATGTTTAGATCTACAAATTTGATCAATAAAACATCTCTTCTCAGAGATAAAATTATTACAATTGTGTTTTTATTATTTATTTAATTATATTTCAGCCAAATATTCTTATTTTTTGATAAAAATTAATAAATACTTTACTAGGATGAATAATGCCTAGATCTATAATTTCCTTCATCAATTTTTTAAATTTTGACTTATGTTCATAGGGGTAGAAGTAAGGTCTAATGTTAGGAGGGATACTTCTTAGAATCAAATCAATTGATTGATCATGATATTTAAATAGAGGTAATCCCTTTGGCTCTAAAATAATTTTTGATGTTGTTAAATAATCACTTGAAGATTTGGTGGGTTCTGATTTTCTACATCATGTGCTTCCAAGAAATGTAGTTGTGCCATTATACCATAAGATACTTTATTAATAAATTTATCCATCTTATGAGAGATAATAATTTGGATTGGTGTGTATTTCATCCCATTAATTGTGTAATTTTTTAAATTTATACTAAAAACCATGAATAAAACTTGAAAATTGAAAGATATTATTCCTAGTTGTTTAATCCATTGCACTCCCAAAACTACATCTTCTCCCCTAATCGATATGGCAAAAATATGAATCTAGTTGATATTCCCTATTTGAAATTTTAACATGATGAAATTGACCTTGATAATAGATTTATCTACCATTTTAAATAATGACTTGAAAATTGGAGACTATATACACAAATCAATTGAGCTCATTATCTAATCTTCTCTTAATGAAATTATGGGTACTCCATGTATAGACTAAAACTGTCACTTTCTTCTTCTTAAAATAACCAACCACTTTGAGTGTTTGTGGTGTGTTTATCCCAATTAATTCATGTAGATATTTTTAGGTATTTATTATTCCTCAAAATTTACATGCTCTTATTCTATGATTAGTTCCTCTATAGATAATTCTTCTTCCCTTAAAATCTCATTCTTAATAATCATTGGTATTTTCTCATCATTGACACACTTGTGTCCTATAGACCATTTACTATCACAGTGCCAACATAGGTCATTGTATCTTTTTATACTTCATATTGAGGAGAGATATTGGTAATTTTCCTTGGGTTATAAGAGTTAACCATATTTATATCAATAATACTAGTCACATTTCTATCTCACCATCTCAATGTGTGACCTTGTATGAATCTCTTGGTAGCAGATTTTTGTTTCTCAATGTGTAGTTTTTGTTGCATTTCATTTATAATATCACACAACTTCAAAAAATGAACATCATACTTAATTCATTAATTTATTCCATTTATGTAAACTTATAGTCTTTGATAAGGTGTTACTTCTAGAGTCTAAATTAAAAATCTCATATGTTCTACATTATATTCAATTATAGATCATATTTTTTTAAAAGCTATTATTTGGGTGAAATAGATTATATTCCATGTCTAATTGTATTTATCTACTAATTCCTTAGTAACTTCATCACAACTAAGCACCTACCCTTTCTTGTCACTCATCCTCCACTAGTACCATTGGTAAGGTTCAAATTATAGATGTAGTGAGGATATGTCAATCTTTGAATTCTATGGTATATTATGAATATTAAAATATTTTTTCATGAGACCTATTCATGAGGTTACATCCATACCATAAAACTTATGTATTTCCATATTTTGTAGGTGTAATTTTGGCCCTTAAAACTATTATCCTATGTTTGCTTTATTGTACCCTCTAGAGTGGATTGGCTATGTATGAGTGACTCTAGGATTGGATTAATTAGGGACTTTGTTTTAGAGATTATATAATTTGTAAACTTTTCTAAACCCTCGTTAAAATACATAATAAATGGGGAAAACAAATTATCCTCACAAAAAGTGACCACTATTTCACATCCCTCAAGTATGTTTCCCTCAATTTTTTGTGGTGGACAATAAAGAGAATTATTGGGATCAATGGTTGAATAAAATTAATATGTTCTAAAAGGCATGAATACTTATTTGGTTTTATTTATATCTCTATATTTATTCTTAATTATTGGAGGAAAGTATTTAGAGTGAGTGGTAACCATAAATAGTTAAAAATATGTGGTGTATTAGGGGTATATGTTTCATTATTGAGCAAATTTGACTAGTGAATTTTAGAATGTAAAATACCTCAAATATCAAAATACAAAGAAAGAACACTATCTCAAATGTTATGGGATTTCTAAAAATATAAATACACTAAAAAAAATCCAAAAATTATAGCTTGTAGAATAGTTTTATGAAACATCATAAACTCATAATAACTCACTCAAAATGATCACCAAAGCCAATTTTTTTTATTTTTGTTTTTTTGTTTGATTCTCCAAATTCAACAAAAAATTGTACAAAATTTCACCACAGTTTAAGAGATATAGTGGCACAAAAAAATCCCGAAATTGATGCTTTGATACCACTTTTTAGGATATTTATTTATAATAATAAAAGAAATAATAAAATATAATCTATTTTGAGGGAGAAACCTCAAATTATAAAAATAAGGAAATGAATTCAATAATTAAACTTACAATGATTATGGAGAGCCATGCTCAACTATATATACCCATAATTAGGAAGAGTCACGCCTATAATTATAAAGGGTCACACCCATTCATTATAATTATGTAAGCCTAACTAAAAATTAAGAATTAATAAATTAAATATAAAGGCTATTCTCTCAATTCCATAACCTTATTACTCATGTTATGGGTGTAACACTACCCTTCAGTTCTTGACTTTCATATTGTTAAAAGGCCTACAGTCTCCATCTCATTGGGCCTAAATGTTTATCTTATAGTCTAACCTTGATATTATGATTACCCAAATCACATGTAGGCTACAATATGTTTAAACCTAATATATATCCTTCACTATCAATTACATAGTTTCATCATTTATTTATTCCTTAAGACATTATTGTTCAAAATAGGACACTAACATCGATGCTAGTGTCCCAGATCTGACACTAGTGTTCATACCCTAGAAACACTCAAATTTACAAATATTTGGATATGTACAGGTTAATATATTTCTATTAATTAACCCTTTATGATATTATTGTGAAAATATGTGATATAAATACAAAACAAATCCCACTAATTATTCACCTAACAATTTGCCAAGAAGGCACCTATCAAGCTCATTAAATTATTATCATACCTAAGTGTTGTTGACCTATTATTCCCTATTTACATATTATTCATAAGATAAGTATTATTATAGGTTTAAACCATTCAAATCCTATTATTAATATTTTTTAATTTTTAATCAAGATCACTACATGCACTTGCATATAACATACAACACCATTATTCACACATAATCCCACATAAAGGAGAGAAATACATAGGTTTGAGGCCCTCTCTAGAGTATATGTATATGTAGATATTGTAAATTTATGGATGGTTCTTTGAGATTAGATTAAATTTATTTGAGCACACTAACCCATTTTTTACAAATTGGTATGCCCTAGTTAGAGGCCTAAGGGTTTTGATCAAAAAGATGACATTTGAAACCTATGCACATGATCTAAATAGATAATATACAAGGTGATAGATAACCCTAATATTCATAGGTGGAATTTTTATAAAATTATTTTTACTTCATTTTAGATGGAATCATCAATTTTGGGACTAGGATTTTATGATAGTGTTCCTATTTTGATGGTAGTGTCTAGTCTAACAGAGAGCTAATTTTTAGAATCTAACAAATTGTAGTTGAGAATCATCCTAACTATTTCCACACATAAATATCATATATGTGTCTTTAAATTATTAAATTAGATAAGTATTATCTCTTCTTCATGTTTAAGCATGAAAATTACTATTTGGCATTGTAATTTCTACATTTAACAAATTTATGTAGTTCAACATTATATTAGCATATAATGTGAATCTAAATTATTTAATTGGCCTAATTTTTAGAGTATATTATTCCTTATTTGATTAGGATACTCTTTTATGTTAATCCTTATTTCCAAAAATGGTTAAACATTTGGTAAACCCAACCTTTGAGTCTTCTTATGTCAATCCTAGCTTTCCCTAAAGTTTTCAACCTTCTAATATTTTTTATTAATGTAACCATTTTTTATATCTAAATTATTCCATTATTATAGGCATATTTTTTTTTATCTATAAGGAATGGAATATTTTAATAAAAAATAAAATTTTAAAACTAAAGATAAGGAAGCATTAATTCATCATCTCAATAATAATCAGGAATTAATTGATGCATTTATGTATGTTACACAAGATGAAATTAGTAAAATTTCTAAGGATAATGCATCCACGTCTATCAATGATGAATATTTAAATGGTAATACTATAAATTTAATCCTAATATCACTTCCTTAAGAAAATCATTTATTCCTACATAAAATGGGTTCACAGTATATGTCTTCAAGCCATTCTTCCCTAAAGGTCAAACAAATATTACTACGTCATCCATAGGAACAATACATACTTCAACTAAATTACCAGTTTCAATGTCTACATTAAAACAAGTGGTGTTTTTATCCCCTTTGATTATTTACCAAATAAAAAATATTAATCCCAATGGGTATACTATTCAAACTCTTCTTCAAGTTATTCAAACTTTGAAAGCTAAGTTTACCAACATTGAGAAAATTGTTTTAAAATCAAAACATGATATTTATTCACAAGATGTATTATATAATCCTCTTGCCCCTGAGATATCTTTGCACCCTTTTATAGATATTTTTTTAGTACCCAATTTCACACTTTATGATGGAAAGGGTGATCCTAAATAACATCTCTGATTTTTATTTGTAGTATGTCTTGATATGTTTCCAATGATAAAATTTTGACCAAATTATTTCCAAGAAGTTTTTAATCCTATATGGGTATTTTACATGAACGCACTATAGAGATAAAAAATTTGAGTGAAATAATTTAAATTTTTTATCTAAGTATTAAATGACATTTTATTTTAATTTAACCTATTCAATCATGTGAAATAAATACAAGGATTATACAATCAATGTTTAGAAAGAACATATCTTATTTGTCCCATTATTATGGGTTATTGTGATGATTCAAGTTTGTATTGATGTTCTCAACCAACTCTATGTTATTTTTATTCCAAATTTTTAATAATTTACTTACTCAAACACTTGTTTCACCCTTGAAACACATGTGTCAATTCAAGTTTCCTAATCTTGACAAAAGTTCTAGATTTGAATATGTATTGTAATTGATTGTGTCTTCTCTTAGAATTGCACTTAGACATGTATTCATGTTTTAACTCCAGATAATGATCATTTCATGCACAAAATATTTTCAATAATAAAAACCCTAGATTATTTATCTTTTACCACTTATGAATAAATAAAAATGGGTTAACACATGAGTCAAGCTAACCCTAGTAACTTTGTTTTTGCTCAATTTTACCTACATAGCCATATACTGGAAAGAGGGATTTAGACTCACATGTATTTCTCCCTCTAAGGTTTGTATGAAAAATTATGATCATGAAACTATATACTCTTTATTATATTTAAATCATTGGTACAAGTAATGTAGGTGAAATTTTAACCTTTTATAATACTTTAGACTTCATTAATATGTAATTCAATATAAGTTGTAATGAATATATTTTGAATGAACAATGTATATTATAAATGAGAGTCTTGTTTGGTGTTTAAATATTATGCCCTAGTTTTGTATATATAGGTAATATTTTAAATTTGAATTAGGACCTAGTGGCACATGAAATCCAATAATGAAAAAAACATAGACTCTCATAAATGGTCATAAAGTGAAAAGTATGGAAATAGAGAAAATGATAAGCCTTGACAATTTCATTTATCCTTAAACACTTGCATCAATGCAAGTGTCCTAAGGTTAAAAATAGTGTCTTCAAGCTTAAAACACATAAAAAAAATTAGAAACTCAATTATCACTGCCATAAGATGGAAAATTCATAATACAATGAATAGAGAGATACAAGATACTAGACACATTAATGAAAGGCCATGGAGCCCAAGGGCCCCATGCAAGAATGATCACTAAGTACTCAATATTTTGAAAAAAGGGATATATATCTAAAACTAAGAAAAATACAATATAAAATAAGTGTATACCAAATATCCTCCCTTTTAATCTAGTAAGTGCATGAAATCAAAGTAAGTGCATGAAATCAAATTACTAGAGTTAAAGGAAGTTAATACTTGTGTGTGGAAACACATCTTAGATTTATGATAGTTACAACTTGAATTTGTGTCTCCTATCCTATAACCAAAATCATGTTATAGTATAATTAGCATATATAATTTGAAAATAAGCAATAGTTAAAGTATTTAAAAAATAAATAACATGAAAAAATACACGTGTATGTATGTTACATAGTGATGTGTGTGAAGTGTTGTTCCTACCATGAATGATGGAGAAATAGAGGGTAACTTGAGGTCCCATCCATTTTTTATCTTGGTAAAAGAATGATTATACAAGTAGTCAAATGTGTTACATCTTGGAGATGCTTCTTGGAAAGGAGATTTGAAAGGTGATCATGCCCCCAACCTAGTATAAGGAGAGTGGTGTTAATGCCAGAAAGGGCATTGAATCTCAACCACACAACTCAAAGGTGAATATAAATTGGGTAATATATCTAATGTTAGTGGTATAACTAACTCAACCTAAATAGAGAGGGTAGTACTAGGTCATCGAGGGCATTGAATCTCGATTGTACTACTCAAGGAAACCAACTATTATAGATAGATAAAGGCTCAAAATAATGCTTCTTGGTAAAAAATGGTGCTTATTTGTAAAATAGTGTTTTTTCGTAAAAATATTGAGTATGTAATTTTTTAATATAGAATAATCAATGCATTTTGATAAAATATTTTGTGTATGTAATCTGGGGAGTCTAGAGAATTAAATCAATGCAACCTAGTGAATGAGAGAAGGAATGAACTCCATTTGTTCACCTAGAATGCATTTTGAATGATGTATAATTTGAATATGTACTTTGTAATTTTTAGTGCACTTACATGGCATATGCACCTCTAGTATATGTCAAGTTGAAGTATCTATCAACATGTAACCTCTATTTTTTTCATTATGTATGATATCTATCACAAATTTGGAAAAATTTACCCTAGATTTATGAAAATAGGTGTTAAATGTATAATATTTTGATCAATGTGTATATCTGATATTCTTAAAATGTATCATATTCTATTAATTGTGTGTGTGTGGAGTCATGCCCTTATGACATGCCCCCACTAATATCACTCCTTTTGAGATGATGGGAATAGAATATGGTAGTCACCTCATCACAAAACGATGAAATGTCTATATTATGTATGTATCAAGCATATAAGATTCCATAGTATCAGTAGCATGCCTTAATAAATTTATAATTATGGTAATTTGGTATATTTTTTAAATAATATTACATTTTGTATGCTTATTTTGAAACTTAGTACAAACTAGATAAGAATTAGGCATTCTTAAATTTGTAACAAGTGCTCATGAAATTGGTATAGTGTGGAAGTGATCACTATATGGATCCCAACACAACTTGTGGTTTTTTTTATAAATGATGATCAAAATGTCACCAGTCAAAGTTCATAAGTGCATGTGATGGTTGAAAAGTTAATAGCTACATATAATTGTTTTTTTTTAATATTTCATTTTCATTTCTAGCTTTGAAATTTTCTTGCTTTGGAGTGATTTTTAAGATGCCTCATGAAATATCTATTTTTGATATGTAGTTTGAGCTACTTTGGGCTACCTTGGGAGACCAAGACCATGATGAGCTAGTAAGGGGGAAAATTTTATACATTTTTAAGTTTTTGATTTTTTAATTTTCTCAATTTTTGGGCCCCTATTGGGTATTGAAAAACATAATAGGAACTATAATAAACATTTGGGATGGTTCCATGGATCGGTCTATGGTAGTGTGCCTTTTTTAATGGTAGTGTCCTATGCTACCATCCAAAATCAATGGTAGCATTTAAGTGTTATTTGTAAAATTTAGCATTTTTTATTACTAATATTTAATTTATTTGAAGACTAATGTGCACTTTAACTTAATTATTTTTACAAAATATGTTCATATATATGAGATCAAGAATGGGAGGCATTTATCTACCTTGTTAGAGTTGGGTTTGGAAGATGAAAATTGGGTGATTATTGATTATTTAGTATTATAATGTACATCACATTAGTTAATTGACATTGGTGTATTATGATGTTCATATTATGATATAATTAGTTGAGAGGTGGAATGATTATACTTTATATCTCTTACATATAGAGATTATTGATACATTTGAGGATGTTTATCAGATATTATAGTTACTAATTGAAAGGGAAAGGGCCCAAGTGTTTGGTGATGGGAGTCTTGGATATATATAAATATCACATGTATATTTCACAAATAATCAAGTAGAGGAGGGTGAACCTTATGGCATGATTCATCCAGAGGATATTATTAGATCTAGTGTTTCATAATTGTATAAGTTCATTTATTATTTTATAACATCTTTTGTGGTTGCGGATGGTGGTGGAGTATTTATATCCTACCACATGTATCACATTATGTAGAACATTAAGGATTAAGGCTCTAGATATTGTTGTGGGTGCACCATGGTGGCCCACTTATATAAGGAATTGTATTGATTATACTTAGAGACATATGGTGGTATATTGGGTGTAGCCACATTTTTTAGATGTATGGTAATATGAACACATTTCACTTGTAAGATGCATTAGTGGACCTTTAGTTGGATGGGCCCATACACAAGTTTTTATTACTCAAAGGGTATTACCTTAGGGGAGAGTATTGTCAACTATGGAATATCACATGATACTTCATCATTTGACCCCTAAAAAATGATTGGAAGACATATAGGACTTTTTATGGGTGGCTTAAGGATTCTTGGGAGTTACATCAAGTATGTGTTATAATGTGGTTTATTGATCAACTTCTTGGTGTTTTTGAATGGTTCTAATATGATTGAGTGTTGAGACAATTTGGCATTTAGCAAAGAGTCCCCTCTAATCCCTATGCATGGTGTTGGATAACTAAGCCAGTCATAGGATAAATAAATTATAAGCATACCCATAAAATAATATATATAATATTTTTCCCAACTAGGGAATCAACTCATTTTATTTCATTGGCTACTAACGATGATGCCAGATGTACATATTCATATAGATAGTGGTGGTCTAGTGTGCATTGCCATTTTTACTCCTTGTTATTATTTATTCCCGTTATGTGATACCTATAAGATAGGGTAGAAATTATAAAAATACCCATACAACAATATATATAATATTGCTACCAACTAGGGAATTAGATCATTTTATTTCATTGGCTACTGGTGATGATACTAGATGTACATATGCATATAGATAGTGGTGGTCTAGTGTACATTTCCATTTTTACTCCCTATTATTATTTCTTCCCATTG
The DNA here is from genome assembly GCA_037957365.1 of Torreya grandis. NCBI lineage: Eukaryota > Viridiplantae > Streptophyta > Pinopsida > Cupressales > Taxaceae > Torreya > Torreya grandis. The sequence continues at coordinate 2,409,669 of JARHVA010001249.1, read as the reverse complement.
TGTGATACAACATAGGGTAGAGATTGAAGAGGTAGAGGTTTAATACATCCTATAATCCCATAGCCATAGATGAAGAAATAGTCAAAACCACATGTAAGTATATTATTGTGTTTGATTTATTTTTAGGTCATTTGGTAGATTTTATTTGATAAATATAGCTATTTTTTACTTATTTACATTGACTGTAGATAATAAAGAGTTTTCCATGATTGTATATCATATTATGAAAAAATTGACACATAGTGTGCCCATGGATATTGTTAGTGAAGGGTTTGTGGAGAGAGTGGTTAACATTATGGTTTCCAGTGTACAATTATTCAATCATGTGGCTAGAGCAGTGGTAACCTACCACAAATATTGATAGGAATTTGATTCCTAGGAGTTATAAAAAGTTTATATAGTTTTTGATCAATTGATATGATTCTCTTTTTCATCAACAAATTGGACATTACATTAGCTAGCATCCTTTGGGGAGATATTTTAAGAGTGGTCTTCATCTCATGGTCATAGGTGAGATATCGAGACCTCCATATCAAAATATATAGGGAAAATATATTTAGATAGTTATGATGAATCCTATACTCTCATGGATATTCCCCATACATATTATTTATTTCATTGTATAAACATTTGGTCACTTTGTATATATGATGATGTAGTTCTTAATATTACATTGTAATGGATTGGGCTTTATCTTTATTGTTTAAAATGATTTACTTTTTTTACATGTAATATATTTTAAATATGATATTTAAATAATTATTAGTGTATTGATAGTGATTCATTTTATTTGAGTTAGTGATAATTGAGGTAATCACTATACATAATGGAATCTGGTTGGGAATAGAAATGCTTGACTATAATTATCATGCGGCAACTATGATTTTATTTTTTATTCTAACACAATAGTTTTTGAATCTCTATAAATATCAAGTATATTTGTTTAATCTATATATTTCACACTTCATTTAGGTACCCATTATTATTTTGTAGGGAGCATAGGTATCAAAGTATGATTATATTTTATAAAATCTCATTTTTTTCTTCTCTTAGGTGTATCTCTAGATTTATCTCAATCAACCAATGGTTCCTTGGTAGGATAAATGTGGGAGAGGTTGGTTGTTTTAGAGTGTGAACTAAGAAAAATAATTTAATTAATGGTTTGATTTTTCAAGGGATAATAAACCATATGTTCCATAGTAGGAGTGGCATGAAATGTCTCAACCCTCTTAGAGTGACCTCTAGAAGAAGTGGGAGAAGAAGACATTGTTGGTTCTTTCTAAAATGTAATAACTCTTATGTCTATGATTTTTTAAATATTTTTTCTTAGGTCAATATAATCATTATCAAGATGCCCATTAATACCATTGTAATTGAAAAAGGGTTTTCCTTTACCTTTTCAAATATATGTGGTGGATGGTATTAATTTGGAGGAATATTAATCAATTATTTATCCAATAGCATATTTAATATATAATTTGGTTTATCTCTTAACCAATCAAATTGAAGTGGTTTCCTCTTAGTAGAGGTATATATTTTTACTTTAGGATATATTATATATGTGGATTATTTTCCTCTGTGTAAAATATTTATTGTTTGTTCATTGATATGAACTATTGATTTGGAATAAGGTATTCGAATTAGCTCATGAACATTATTATTTTGTTTATTCATTTTGTAGGAATTATTTGTAACACATTTGCCTTTTGGTGAATATGTAGGTATTTGATATTAGTATTTGTTAGTGTACATGCATATTTATGCACATCCATGTATAATCTATCAAAAGAATTAAAGGGATTGTCAATGCTCTTTATTTTAATGAAGAATAAGGATCCTACTAAATTTAATTTACACTTCCAAATATAAGTTTTTATAGTTCAAGGAATATAAGACATCCTTAACTATGATAGCATAATCTCAAATAGACTCATCATTATTTTGTGTTAATCCTTTCAAATTTTCCAATAGGAACTTAGGTAATTTATGATTATGCAAATAATTTTAAAATATTTCTTCAAGTTTCTTAAAATTTGGTAAGGACCCATTTGAAAGATTATAAAACCAATCAGTATCCTCTTATGTTAAAATTTTATGGAAGGCTTTTAATAATAAGTGTGCATATTTAACCCAATTGTCAAAAGAGTTTATATATTATTTCAAATGATTTATAGGGTCTCCTTTACCATAAAAATAAGGTAACAAAGGCATAACAAAATTGGTAGGATAATGATGTTCAAAAACATCCCATGTAATGGATTGATCTTCTAGGATATTATCATTAAGAGTATCATCTTGTGAAACTATTTTTAATTTAAGATCATTATTTATTTTTGAATATATCATATAATAGTCATCATAGATGTTATGTCACTAAGAGAAGAAGCATCATGTACACTATGTGCATGTAAGGAAAATTATATCTAAAAAAATAAATATAGAAATCTAAAAAAAATTAGGAGGAAACCATAAGGCATGTTAGGGTTTGGCTCAATTAAACTCAAAGGATGAGTTCACTAAAATAAATCCTAGATGGGTATTTTTCATGAACACACTATACAAATAAAACATTTGAGTGAAACAATGTAACATTTATATCTATGTAATAAATGATTATTTACTAGAATTAAATCATTTAAGCATGTGTAATAAATATAATAAGGACTATACAATCAAGGACTATAAAGAGCATACCTTATTTATAACACTATTTTAGGTTATTAGGATGATTCAATTTTGTCTCAGTTCTACAATCCAACTTCATGTTCTATTTTTTCTAGATCCTTATTATTTTTACACTTACATTGATGTAAGTGTCCTAATCTTGACTGAAGTATCTAGATATAAATATGTATTGTAATTGACTATGTATTTTCCTCAAGATGCACTTAGACCTATATTCATGTTTTAGCTCTAGATAATGGTCAGACCACATGTGGAATACTATCAATAATTAAAACCCTAAATTCTTTGTTTTTTACCACCTATGACTCACTAAATGGGTCAACACATGATTCAAACTAATCCTACCAACCCTATTGTTGTTAAGTGTTTTTTACATAGCCATATACTCCAAGGAGAGCCTCAAACTTGCATGTAGTTCTCCCTCTAAGGTGTGTGTTTGTAATGGTGATCATGAAACTATATGTTATTTATCCTATTGCAACCATTGGTACAAGAAATGAAAGCGTAATTTTGACCTTTTTTAATACTTTTGACTTCAAAAATATGTAATTTAGTATAAGGTATAACCAATATATTTTCAATGGACAATGTATATTCTAATTGAGAGGCTTTCTTGGTGTTTGAATACTATGCCCTAGTTTTGTGTATATAGGGAACCTATTGAATTCTAATTAATACTAGTGACATGAGAAAATGATAATAGAACAAACATACAAATGGTCACAAGGTAAAAAGTATGGAAATAGAGAAAAGGATAGTCTAGCACAATTCCATTTACCCTTGGAAACTTATGTCAACAAAAGTGTCTTGAGGTTAATGATAGCTTATTAAAGATTAAAACACATAACATAAATTAGAAACTTAGGGATCCCCACCATAAGATGGAAAAATCATAATATAGTGAACTAGAACAACATATTATTAGACATAGTAGTGAAAGGCCATGGAACCCAAGGGGCCCATGCAATATCATGCACTAAGTACATAATCTTTTGAAAAAATGTCTATATATCTAAAACTAAGCAAAAAGACATTATAAAATAAGTTTTCACTAAATATTCATATCTACGATAAGTCTAAAGGACTATGCTTTGAGATGGTTCTATGATCTACTAATACCATTAGTAAAATCATTCAAGCCCCTAACAAAGCAATTTATAGCACATTTTTCTATCAAAATTATGAAAAATATGTCATATGCATAAATTTTAAAGATCAATCAAGGAAATAATGAGCACATCAATGAATATGTTTTGAGGTACAAGATAATGTTGGCCAAAATGACAAATCCAATGGTAGATAAAGAGATTCAATATATCTTAGATCAAATTTTTCTTGCCCCAGTACATGAGTCTATTATTTTCAAAAAGTTTAAATATTTTGATGACCGATGCCATATAGTTTGAGATCAAGAATTAAAATTATTTCATTAAACAAGGTTAAGTATGTGTCAAACACATTGACTACATATAATACTAATTTTCATATAGAAACAGTCTATAAGGTGAAACCTATAGAGGCTAAAAAGGAAAAAAAAACAACAAAAATAATAGTGAATTGGTGTTACAATAACCTAATCAACTCACCTTATCCAATGAGCCCAAGATAAAATTTACATGAGTACCTAATGTGCTAGATTTTCTACTTCAAAAACTAGTGTAGTGTTATCTTGTATCTCTTCCTCCTCCTACGGTGGTTGATATGAGTTTACTTCTAATAAGAAGATACGATGAAAATGCTTATTTTAACTACCACTAATGTTTTGTGCATCCTACAAACATATGTTAAAATTTAAAGCATAAAATACAAGATCTTATTGAAAATAAACATATTACCTTTGATGATACTTCAAAGGATCTAGGGTCATAACCTAATGATCATCAGATCCAAAATATATTCAATAATCTATTAAAATATCATTCTAAGTGTTGGAATTATAAATGGAATATAATCACATCCTCCTCTACCACATTATGGGCTCCCATTATATGGGATCATTGGCACACTTATATGTTAGATACCTTTTATGGTTCAAAATCCTTATATTTCATTTGATGATGATGAGATTTTTGGATTATAACTTTGATCTTTACTCATTGTTTATTAGAGCACATATTGATCATCAAACCATATAAATTATTATACTTGATAATGGTTTTTTTGATAATAAATATACCATGACATTACTCTCACATTTTCAATATACACATGATGATTTATACCCTTTGATAAAGATGGTCAAATTATTCCATGGGAAAGTACAACAATTTCTTGGTGAGATTGATTTACCATTATTGATTGGTCTAGCACATGTGACCATAACATTTTTAGTTATACCACCTACTAGATTATTTGATATGTTATTGGAATGCCCTTTGATTCATAATCTCTGCATAGTACCTTCCATAATACATAGATGTCTCAAGTATATTCATGCCAATAAGGTAATCATAGTTTCAAGAATTGAATATTAACATCTACTACAACAAGAGAATTTTATTCAAACATAGAAAATTATACAACTTATTAAGGGTAGTCATAAGTGAAAAGGTAAGGAAAAAGAAATCCCCTTTCCTATGAGATCTATACATGGGATTTTATTACATCATACATACATAGTGGACTCCAAAGAGTCCTCATTTATTCCTTCACAACCCAACCAGTTGTTGAGAGTAGATCAACATGTTTCAAAGAGATTAAAACCCCCAAAATTTCATTGAATAAATTTCAAAGCACTAAACAATGGGTTCCACAAAATTGTTTAACCCTAAATTTATATGGGTTAATGTATTATAAGGTTAAGAATATATAAATGAATAAGCACAAGGGTTATAAATAGATATATTATATGTTGATTAATTATAAACTTAGATAAAAAATATTCTAAATTTAAATGTTGAGATATACAAAATGAAAATCACAATTATTGATTGATATTGTAATAAATTAGAAATAAGATTACTTAGCTATTTTACTATGCACATGTAGATCTGGGCTAAAATAGGTTGGAAGTGGACTGGATCAAGATCCTATAATAGTTTTCATATTCTATAAATTTGCATTTTATGGCCTTGGATGCTTACATCATATTTAGATAGTTACTTTGGCACCATTATCTAAGTTGGACATAGGTGTTTAGTATGGAGTTTCAATTATATCTAGGTGTGACTACATGGATCCTTTTGGGTTTTATGTCACCTTTACTATGGTGTGTTTACATCTCATGCATAAACTATCTCTCTTTGTCAAATTATCTAACCCTAGATTTATCACCTTTGGGGTGATAATGTTAAAAATGGGTTAGTGGGAACATGGTGTCAAGCTATCCCAAGGACCCTTCTATCAATGGGCATCAATTACATATCTAATACTCTAAATAAGGACTCATACTTATGTAGATCTCCCATATATGTTAGTTTGTGTGTGTATCAAGATGCAACATGTGATAAGAAAATACATAGAGTGACATAGCTTGTAACTTGGAAAATGTGGCCCATATAATGTTATTTTAATACTACAAACCTATAGATGGGTTTTCCATATGACTTATATTAAAATAGTAAATAATAGGAATTTTTTTCTCACTTGAATGCTTGATTGAGTGATTTTGGTAAGTTGCCTTATGATTTTTTAGGTTTATGCTAGGTGAGGAATGAATAAGGATTGATATTATATATATACCAATCCATTTTGGAAATATCATACATTAAATCACTTAGGCTAGTCATAAGGATAAATTTCATTTTCAAATTTGATGACTTTAGGGCATTGCACACTTAGTTTAGCATATGACACTAGCATCAACATATACATTTGGCTTGGATGCACATGTCTATGAAGATGGAAAATAGGTATAGGTCTAAAAATTATAAAGGATGATTATAAACATGTTTATAGTATTTTGAATAGTATATAAGGATGGTCATGAAAATGACATATGTTTAGAATAAGAGATAAGAAATAGGCACAAGATATAATGGAGGTGAGTATTTCAGCAATAGGAAGGTCTTATAAATTAAGGGTACTACCATGATAAGTATTTTTCAAGTATACAAGACTAAGGTGTTACATAATTCATATTTATTTTCTAATTTTTACCCCACTTTAATCTAGTAATTAAATTTCTAGTTTAAAGGAAAAGGAATGTGTACCTAGGCATGTATAACACACCTTGTATTTATGAATTTCCTACTTTAGTGATTTGTTGGTGATTGGCCTACAACCAAGAGCATGTTATAGTAAATGATCAGTGCATATAATCTGAATTGAAATAATTTGATATGATTAAAAGGAAAGAGATCAAACTTAGGAGTACATCTATGTATCGATGTAACTACCTTTCTTTTTGGAAATTTGATTTGAAGAGATGCTTTATTATGAATATTTGGAGATAAGATCAACGTAATATTAAAAATTTCAAGTGAAAAAATATATAAATATTCAAGGAAAAATTTACCACAACCTTACAGAATAGGTGAGTTTCCACATAGCAATTGAGATTAGCTCAACTGTGCATCCCAATCATACTTATAACCTAGTGAGTGTGAGTGATCTAAGTCAAATCACACTACTAATCTAGTGTGGTGGATGATTTTATCACTCCATCCTATAAAATATTTAATATTTAGTGATGTAATCACCTTAACCATGCCAAAATTGATCCAAATACTATAGTAAATTAGCTCAATAATAGTCCATATTGGTGTAGGCTAAAGTTTTTAGAATTTGAAATTTGAAAGTTAATTTAATTTTTAAATCTAAAAGTGTTATTTTTCATGGCACATTCACCTCATATATGTATGAAACCCAGCTATAACAATGATACTAATGTATAGAATGTTTCCACAAATGTGTATTTAAATCATATAATTATACAATTTATCTAATTTCTAAATTGTGTAAGTGTGGAAGACATGTTCCCATGACATGCCCCCACTAAATTTGGGGATTCTAAGAGATATTTTAAGTGTGGACAATATTTTTCCATAACGTGCCCATACTATAATCTAAAAATATGAAATAAGTGTAGATTTCATGCCTTTTTTCATGCCCCCATTGAAATCTAAAATTGTGAATGTGTGGAATCCATGACTCTATGAAATTCCCCCACTGATATGTTCCCACTTCAAATTTATTTAAAGTATAAACTAGTAGTTTCCTTACCTCAAAAGGATAATATAATTGTATAATTTGTGAATGTACCATGTAACATATGGAGTAGCATGTCTAGGTAGATGTCGTAATGATGTACATATAATGTGATCACATCAAATCCTAAGATGCATTATGTGAATCATGGAAACATATAGATACTAACATTACAATCTCAAAAAGCAATTAATCACACATAGAAGAGCACTCAAACACAAATCAAAAGGTAATGGTCCAAGGAGACTTCAAACAAAGGGAATGTTTAAATGAAGCATAATCAAAGGGACATGAGTTAGTCAAATGTCCAAAAAACATATAAATACATTTTTAAATGTCCACATACAAAAAATTATGACAAATTCAAATGTCATAATAGGTTAAAATAGGCATGAGGGACACAAATAATGGAACATATTAAAATGCTCAAACAAGTAATATAATGCAAGATAAGATACTCAAGGAAGTACATAAATGAAAAACATGGAACATAATTAACCAACATAAACATGTCATACTAGTCCATATATATATATATATATATATATATATATATATATATATATGCTATAAAAAAAATAATTACATTGTGAAAGTTAAGGTATGTTTAATTATATAAGATCAAGCATGATATTGGAAAATGATCATAGAATGATATAATTTAGATGTATCATGATAAAATAAGTAGATTCCCCCAATGTCTAAATGACATGAGTAGAGGTAAGTCCCAACATCTAAAATTACATACATCATGTGCCTAGATATGCTTGTTCAATACTCAAAAGATGTGTGAAACACATATGTATATAAAAATAAATGATATGTTATATACCAACATGAAACTAACACCATAGATTCCAAGGAGCTAATGGAGCATGTAAAATATGAAAATATTTTTGGATTTTTAATGTTTTTTGGTATTTTTAGAATATTTTAGAAGAAAAAACTATCCCATGATCTCATCCAAAGGATAATCATAAGTATCTCCCCACTAGGAACTTGGTGTAAGAAACTAGTGGTACTAATAAAGATCATGTATATGTGTAATATATGGCACTATAGGATTTGTAATTCTCTTTGTATGTATAATATGACTCTATGGTAATGAAGAGACAATATAAGGAGTAGGGGTTTGTGGAACCTATCATTTAATTCTTTGTGGTCTCCTTGAAGTAACAATAATAGGAATATGTTTAGGTACTCTAGATATCTACATATGGTGCGTAGTAGATATGGATTTTATGTAATTCATTGTATTGCATTGATTTAATAGTCTCTCAATTATTGGATACCTAGGAGAGGATATTTCCTATTTTCTTCCCTTTCATGGAGGATTGAACTTATTAGGTTTGATAATTAATTTCCTTGGTATAAACTTATTTTATTTAATTGGATGTTCATATGGTATTTCATAAACTATAATTACCCTATTGACATGAATGTATTTAACACATTGATGTATTATATAAGTTAATACATGTATAGTATGTACCTAGGGTCATCATAATAATATATCAAAAATATTTGTGTAATGGATAATGAAAAAGGTAGTAGCCACATATGTTGGACCCACCTATAAAGGTAAGTCAATCTCACCAAGAACCTATTGTAAATTCCCATCTAAAGTTATAAATTATTTAATTAAAGGATATAATTAATCATATACATAACCTAAGCACATAAGTAATGTCATGGTATAAATTATATTGATTTCACCATTATCAATCATAACATTGTGTATAGGTTGGTGATCAAGGTATGATTAAATAAATAATGATTGAATATCTGAATCACCATTCATAATCTCACTATTATCAAAGTAATAGATTGTTTTTGAATCATGGGAGGTGTATGTTTCATATAAGTACCAATAACCCCATCTAATGGGTTCCCATAATGTGATGGAAGAATAAGTGCATTATATGCCATTTGCACTTCTACTTCCTTCTTAGAATGGTTTTGTAAAGGATTGTTAAATATTTTTATAATTTTGATGATCACCAGGTTGTGAACCTAATTCCTTTGGAAGATCATTAAATTTCATATTTTTTTCATCAATAAAGTCTTAAATCTTATGCTTCAAGGTAAAACATCAGTTCCTAAAATGTTTAGTGCCTTGGTGATAATCATAATAAGCATTGGTATCATGACCTTTGGGTAGAGGTTGGCTCATGTCAACCTATATAGGATGAGGGGGAAATATAAGGTGACACTCCACAAGCTTTAAAATTAACTATTATGGCATCAATCTACACCTTGAGAGAGATTTATTCAAGCTCCCTCTGACTAAGCCATAATATTGGGATAACCCCAGCTATGGGTACCTTATAATGGGTTTAAACCACTAGAGAAGGTTGGCTTCCTCTTCATGATCACCTAAACTAATGTTGTCATAGGGAAAATGGTTAGAAAGGGGGAAAGGGCACCTAAGAAAGCTAAAAAGGTGATGCACCAAAGTTAAATGGATACTCACATAAGATTTAAACTACATTAAATTAGTATAAGACAACTAGAGCTCATACAATCTCATAATCTAGCTAGTTACATAAGTATTTCATAGAAGAGGTTTAGGCATAATACTATTCCAGACCTATAACAACTTGAAAACACCCTAAAATAGATCATAAAGGAGGATAATGGATGAGTAATATTCTCCTTCACTATTCCATCATGCACAACTCACTCAACACAAATCCAAGGTAAGAGATAAGTGAAGAAATTATATTATTCCATCAAGAGGTAGTTCTTAAAATATTGTGATAGGGTTTAGCCTTATCAAATGAGTACCCTTTTTTAAGAGTCTCAATGAGTATCCTTGCCTCTCAAGAAGATGAAAATCTAAAAAATATAAGAACCCTTTAAATGGGAAAGATAATGAGATCTATGATAAGGGAGAGATAGAAGGAGCATGCCATCAAAAAATCATTAATTAAATGCCACTAGTCTTTAATGAATGCTCAACCACACTTTGATCTAATCAGAGCTAATACATCATAGAAAAGATAGGCTTTATTTATCTCAATAGCCTCTAAATCATTTCATTGATTAAGAAACACACTAGAGGACAAAAAAGTGTCTAGGGAAATGAGCCATGATCTTATTATTAGAGAAAAACTTTAAAGGCTCTAAAATATAAATGAATGCTCTAACTACTTTTTCCAACCACCTGATCCATTTGATTTGATATTCTATGCCATCTTCCATGTGATATCATTATGAGTAAAAATCATCATATCTTAAATTTGATAGAGCCATGCTAAGTCTACTCTAAGTAGCTATAAGTACATATTTATCAGAGCTATGAATATGTTGATAGATGAGACATTTCTCCATAATCACATATCTACTCCTATCCCAAACTTGAACACAGGTCTTACTATAGATTGAAAACTAATATCATTTATTTTTTTTTCATATAGATATAATATTTATGAATATCTTATAGATTGCATAGCATCATTTTTGAACTATATTATATCTAAACAGACCTATTCTACCTCTAAACCTTGTGGGAATCAAGAAGCAACACAATCATTTCCCTTCATGAAATGACATTGAAACCATAATAAAATCAAGTCTCCATGCATTATATATTCCAACAGAGGTCTTGAATGAGATTCAATGGCATTATTTGAAATGTTTTCCTTGTTTCAACCTTAGATAACATTTGTTATCCATTGAAGTCTCTTAGCTTTGAATTTTAATGTCAGTCATTAATCTTAGATCTTCTCTCTAGATGGTACCACTTGGAAGATCCAAATCCATTCTCAATATCTTATTGTCAGTCAATCTAATTCTAAACTTATACCACACAGTTGCCCTAGTTTTAATCTAAGCTCCTTGACTTTTTAACTTTGCTCACACCATTGATCTCCTTGATATGATTGAGCACATTTTGTCAATCTACTTTTACTTAATCAAACATGCACTATTGATCATTTAATTCACTATTATCAAGACAATTATCTTCCCTTCACTTGATCTCAAGATCCTCTATATTTTTGACTTGATTCTTGCCAATAGATCTTGATGCACAATCAAATGCACTCCATCAGATCTCTGAGACCTACTAACATCATCAAGTTGCTTCTCACCATTGGATCACTAATATGATCAAATGTCAACCATTGATCTTGTTTTAGGCACTTTTTGACTCTTTAACCTTGTGCATTTCATATATCTTAACCTGAGCTCCCAAGATATTAACACCTATTGTATCTATATTCAACCTTAGAAAATTTAAATTTAAATGGCTCACAACTTTAACTTGACATACCCACAAACATATTACTTTTCTAGATCAAATTGTAAGGCTTTTATCTTAAGATAGAAGACTCATAAAGATATTGATTTTTTAGAGAATTTTCAAGGCATGAATAAATTCATGTCTATGTAATCCTTTAGCTTTTAGAGTACTCCTAAGTGAACTTATGAAGTATGTAACTAGACTAACTTGTCTATTTCTACATGACATTTGATGATGGTCTAGTATATTTGCTTCACTTACTCAAGTCATTCGATCCTTTGGTCAATCAAGAACTCTACTCAGCTTATCTATTCAAGAAAAATCTTGGTATGTGGGCCAAAATTGGTGAACATCTTTGATGACTCATAGAGAAGCATGCCTACTATTCTTGAAAACCTAGACTAGTTTCCTTATCTAATCCATTAGGTATGGAGTCTCCTCTCTTTTTCAACATATTGATATAAATATAAAACTAGATACCAACCTTTAGATAACTCTTATTAAATCAAAGAGGACAACAAGAACAAAACAAACAAAGGCAAGTGCAAATAGGCACTTAGAGGAAAGTAAACTAGCTAAACTATTAAATAAATGTACACACATGCATTTAGAGAAAAGAATGAAATATACTCTAATATATATATATATATATATATATATAAATATTAAATTCATAAGTACTTTCCCCTAGATTAAATGGGAATATTATAGCATCGTTCACTTGTAATAAATCAAGATGAAAGATACCTTGCTTTTGAGTGCTCATGATAGGTGAGCTAAGATGCCTAATTATTAACTATTTTGGCATGCTCTCAAGAGTATTAATTGGTTTAAACATGTCTCTAATGTAGACATAATAGTCCATTTCTTCAAGGATTTATCCAAAAAGGACTATAGGATCACTTGCAACTTCCTCATCTGATGGCTCCTTTGAACATGAAGGTTGACTATCTAGGCTTAGGCACAAAAGCTCTAAGTTATCCCAAAAGGTAGTTTACTCTTGGTTATCCAATAAAACACCAAATTCAACACCATCCTTGATTTTTTTACTTTGAAAGGATCCATATGGTAGCTCATCAACTAGTCTAAGGTTCAAAATGTCATGTTCTTATGGCTTCAAGTCTGACCATTCTCCTTTTTTAAAGACATCAGTAATGCCTTCAATAGAAAATTCATCTTGAGATTGGTTAGATTATTTAACCTAATTTTCAACTTCATTTTCATGCTTTAGAGGAGGAATAGGCTAGTTTAGAACCACTATTTAGTCCATGAAGTCATGATGCATCTATTGTCATAATTAATCTTGATCCTCCTTTTTTCTCTATTTCTTCCTCCTCTTCATCCTTACCCATACCAAATAGAATTTCCTATAATAAATCAATATCCAATTTCCTCTCAGTTGCATCCTAAATATACCTCCCTTAAAATATGAAGACATTAGTACTGCCTTTAGGCTCTAATTCATTATTGTCAATTTTATGCCACAACAATTGGTCTAAACTTGATTTCTCATCCTCTAAATGGAGTGGGTTGCCTATCATAATCTCCTCATCATAGACACTTGTGTTTTCTTATTCAAGTTCACCTATGCTTACAATATCCTCTTCTATTCTTTATAAAATAGGCTCTTTATCCAAGAGGGAGATGTTCAGAGGGTGAATAAGTTCACCTTATTTGTAGCTTAGGAGAGTATCCTTCCAGCCAGGGACTTTGAAGGCTCTCTTTGGTGCCTCTTGGGGGAGGGAGATAGATTCATGAAACTTTTGTATGGAAAGCTCATCAAGCTGAGCTAACACCTCTTTTTCTTAAACTAGTTCTTGGACTACCTCAGCTAGCACTTCTTCTCTCTTCTTTGTGCCCTCCTTGATTTATTTCCATGAGGGGAAAGAATAAGGCTTGGCCACATTTTCCTTTTCCTGAATGGGTGTGGGAGAGGGTTATTTCATAAGAGAGGGTATGACATAGTTAGGGCCATTGGCATGGGATAAGATCTAATATGGGATGGTTTCATGTTTCTTATTTGAATGGTTCTTAATCATTGGCTTGGCTCTTGATGAGGATGAGACTTGAAAAGGTAGACTAGGGGGTCGGGTTTGGGCATGAATAAGAGTATGAGAGGGAAATTGGTTTTGAGGGTTGGTTTCTCTCATTCCTAAGAGCAACTAATAATAATTATTATTTTTTTCTTAGTCTTGACTAGCCAAGTATTCTTCTTGAAACCTCAACTCCTGCTCCTAAACATAAGCTTGGTGTTAAAGATTATGTTATTGCCTATAGTACTCTTATTCCCTATCAACCTCTTTTATTTATTTTTCAATTTCAACCCATATCTCCCTAAGGCTCTTTTTTGGTTGACTAGAGAGAGACAAATTCTAACAAATCTAATACATTGAATCTTGAGGGCCACTTGGGGTGAATCCATGAACATTGATAACCTGATATGAAGGATAAATAATGAAAAAACATACATTTTGATTAAATGGGGAATGATACATAACAAATAATGGTGATTAGGCACCTAGGCTACTTATACCAGTTGATGTTCATAATGGAGTTGTCATTAGTGTTTGTAAACATGCCTCCAAAGGTTGATTACACTGAAAGGTAACACCAAGATCCTTTTAGTGAGATTTAAAATGTATTAAATTCCCATCAATCATGCCAAAAAATATTATGGCATTAATTTACGCCCTAAGAGAGATTTCTTCAAGCTCCCTCCAACTAAGCCATAATATTAGGATAACCCCATGCTGTGGGTATCTTATAATGGGGTTGAACCTTTAGAGAAGGTTGACTTGCTCTTGATGATAACCTAAACTAATGTTGTCATATGGGAAAGGGTTAGAAAGGGGGAAAGGGATCCTAAGAAAGATAAAAAAAGGTAATGCACCAAAGTTAAATGGACACTCACATAAGCTTTAACCCACACTAGATCACCATAAGATAACTAGAGCTCACACAATCTCATAATATAGCTAGTTGCATAAGTATTTCATAGAAAAGGTTTAGGTAGAACACTAATCCAGAGAGACAATAGCTTGAACACACCCTAAAATAAGTTAAAAAAGAGGATAATGGATGAGGAATACTCTCCTTCACTATTCTATCATGCACAACTCGGTCAACATAGATCCAAGGTAAGAGATCGGTGAAGAAATTATGTTATTACATCAAGAGGTAGTTCTTACAATATTTTGATAGATTTTAGCCTTATCAAATGAGCACCCTTTTTCAAGAGTCTCAATGAGCATCCTTATCTCTCAAGAAGATGAAAATCTAAAACTTTGGAGAACCCTTTCAATAGGCAAGAGAATGGGATATATGATAAAGGAGAGATAGAAGGAGCACACCATCAAAAAATCATCAATGAACTACCAATAATATTTAATGAATGATCAACCACACTTTGATATAATTAGAGATAATACATCATAGACAAGATAACTTTCATTTGTCTCAATATACTTTAAATCATTTCATTGATTGAGAAACACACTAGAGGATAATAGAGTGTCTAGGGTGATGAGTCATGATCCTAATATTGGAAAAAATATTTAAAGGATCTAAAATATAAATGAATGCTCCAATATCTTTTTCCAACCACCAGATCCCTTTTCTTTAATCTTTTATTCTGTCTTCTACTTAGTTTCATTATGAGGACAAAATCCTCATATCTTGAATCTGATAGAGCCATGTTAAGTCTACTTTAAGTGGTTATAGGTACCTATTTTATAGATATATGACTATGTCGATAGCTGAGACATTTATCCATAATCACATATCTACCCCTATCCCAAACCTAAACATAGATCTTACTATAGATTGAAAACCAATCATTTTATTGGTTTTCATATAGTTATAATATCCATGAAGATATTATAGAATGCATATCATCATTCTTAAACTATATTAGATATAAATAGAATTATTTTTCCTCTAAACCTTGTGGGAATCAAGAATCCACTACAAAGGAGGGTCTCCCTTCATAAAATGACATTGAAACCATAAAAAAATTGAGTCTTCATGCATTGGATCTTCCAACAGATGTCTTGATTGAGCTTCAATGGTGTCCTTTAAAATATGTTCCCTAGTTTGATCTTAGGTCACATTTGTTCTCTATTAAAGTCTCCTAGATTTGACTTTTAATGTCAGGCATTAATTTTAGATATACTTTCTAGATGCTGCCACTTGGCAGCCCTGCATCCCTTCTTAGGATTTTACTATCAGTCTATATACTTTTGTGCTTGTACCACATGGTGGACTCATGTTTAATTTGAGATCCTTTACTTTGTAACCTTGATCACACCATCAATCTCCTTGATATGACTAAATGTGTGCCATCAATCTCCTTTTACTTGATCGAATGCACACCATTGATCCTTTAATTCACTATGATCATGACACTTATCATCCATTTGCTTTATCTCAATATCATTTGATTTTTTGATTTGATGCTCACCATTATATATTTATGCATGATCAAATGCACTCTATCAGATTGTTAGGACCTACTGACATTGTTAGGTTGCCACTTACCATTGGATCTTTGATTTGATTAAATATTGACTATTGATCTTGTTTCAAGAACTTTTTGACTCTTTGACCTTGTGCATGATGTAGATATTCTACCCAAGATCTTGATATCTTGACACCTATCAGATCTATGTTTAACTTTGAAACATTTGAATTGAAATGACTATTTGTCATTTATTTAAATTGACATCCCTGTGAACATCCTACTCTGATAGATCAACTTTGAAGGATTATATCTTGAGATAGAAGATTCATCAAGATATGAATTTTGATAAGAATATTCAAGGTATGAATAAATTCATGTCCATGAAATCCTTTGGCTCTTAAAGTACTCTTAAGTGAACTTATAAAGTGTGAAACTAGACTAAACTATCTATTTTCACTTGACATTTGATGATGGTCTGGTCCATCTTCTTCACTTACTTGAGTTATTTACTCCTTTGTTCAATCAATAACTCTACTCAAATGATCTATTCAGGCAGAATATTGGTATGTGGGACAAAATTGGCCAATCATAACGAAGCTAGAGACTTAGGTAAGTGTATAAATTATCTCCTTGGTGCATTTGTATTATAGGAATTTCCTTTTTAGGCTCTGTGGGATGTAATTTATAACATGGTTAGATAATAAACTTTGTATTTTATCTAGTCCTTATGTTTTATAAATACTTAAGTTTTTTCAATGACATGAGTTTGATTTCATAATCATAAATAATGTGGCATAAGTCATTAAAATATTTGATTTTTTTGAAAATAATGGACTCATGTAATAGGATAAGTAAACTTTACTTAAATATGTCTTGAATCTCTTTATCTATAATTGGAATGGTCATTTTAGCCAACATTGTCTTGTACCTTAAGACATATTTCTTAATCAATTCTTTTATTCCTTTTTTTATCTTTAAAATTTAGGCATAGTAAACCCTTTTGATAATATTGATAGATAAGTGTGATAAAATTTGATTTGAAAGAGGTTTGAAAATTTTTATTGATTGGATTGGTAAATCATAGAACCACCTTAGAGTATATACCTTGAGGATCTTTGGAAATAGTTTAGTCAAAAGTTTACAATTAGAGGCATAATATTTTCATTATACATAGAAAGATTGAAGATGTTATTCAGGATCACCCTTGCCATCATAAAATGTGAAATTAGGTGCAAAAAAACTAGTTGACAAGGAGTGAAAAGATATCCCAGGTGTAAGAGGGTTATGAAAAACCTCTTGTGAATCAATATCATAAAGTGATTTCATGGAATTTTTTTCAATATTTATAACCTTAGCCTAAATAAAAATTATAGTATATAAAGAGTTTCACCTCTTGGTCATTAATGTTTGAATCTTGGGAAGTATCCAAAGGAGGTGTACCCATAATTTGAGTGTATGGTTAGGAATATATAAATTAATAAGCACAAGGATGCAAAATAGATCTATAGTAGGCCAATTAATTGCAAACTTAGATAAACAATATTTTGAATTTAAATGATGAGATGTGCTCAAAATGAAAAGTATAGTTATTGATTGATATTATATAGTAAATTATAAATAAGAGTACTTATATAGTTTACTTTTCACATGTAGATCTAGGCTAAAATAGGTTAAAAGTATATTGGATCAAGATCTTATAAAAATCATCATATTCTAAAAAAGTTAATTTTGTGGCCTCAGACATTTGTATTATATCTAGTCAATTACTTTGACACTAATATTTGAGTTGGATGCCTATGTCTAATTTTGAGTATCAATTATATTTGGGTATGACCACTTGGATCCTTTTGGGTTTTATGTCATAGTTACTCTTGTGTGTTTATATCCCACACATATACTATTGTTCATTATCAAATGATCAAACCCTAACTTTCTCACCCTTGGGGTGACTACATAAAAATGGGTTAGTGGGAACATAGTTTTGAGTTTCCCTAAATACCCCTCTATCTATGGGTGTTGTCTATATAACCAATACTCTGAATAGGGCCTCACAATTATCTATCTCTCCCCTATGTGTTATCTTGTGTGTGTATCAAGATGCAATGTGTGATAAGTAAATGCATAGAATAACCTAGCTTATAACCTAGAAAATATGGCTCACAAAATGATCCTTTAGTAATTTAGACATGTAGATGTGTTGTCCCTATGATTGATATTGAAATAGGAAATAATAGGGAATCTTTGCTCACTTTAAATATTGATTTACTACTTTTGGTAAGTTTCCTTTTGAGTTTTTAAGTCTGTGCTAGGTGAGGAATGAATGAGGATTGATCCCATATATATAACAATCCATTTTCGAAATGTTTCACATAAGGATACATTTTATTTACAAATTTTATGACTTTAGGGAAATAGACACTTAGTTTGGCATAAGAGACTAGTGTCAACATAGGCATCAGGCTGGGATGCAAGTATCTAAGAATCTAGAAAATATGTATCATTATAAAACTTTAAATGGATGATGATAAGTAGGTTTTTAGAATTTTAAGTATTATAGGTGGCCTAGCCATCATAATAAAATATGTTTAGATTAAGAGATAAGCAATAGGCACAATGGATAGTGGACATAATCCTTTTAGCAACATGAAGGTCTTATAACTAAAGGGTACAATTATGATAATTATTTTCCAAATATAAGATATTGAGGTGTTATATAATTCATATTTAGTGTATATATAACCACTAAAAATTCCAATACTATTTCATGACCATAAATTCCTATGAGGCATAGTCAGGGATTACATATTCTACAATTCTAAATTTGGCACATATACATGATCCTTGGAAGCGTGACTAGTTTTTTATACCATATTCTCATTATATGTCACCTTATGAGAATCACATATATGGTATCATTGAATATCACTCTCTCATTCAAAAATTTAAAAAAATTCAAATAATAAGAAAAATATAAAAACATTCAAATAAAACAAAAATACAAAAAAATTTTACATTTTACATGTTTACTAGATTTTGTATATGTTGTTTACTTTATGTTAATAAATAACATATAATTTATTTACAACATATGTTTCATGAGTAATTGAGTGTGATATAGTCATAGACTATATCCATGATGCATGCATATTTAAATGTTAGATATTTCATATTCTCCATAACACACTACTTTGGGGGCATCTTACTTCTATTAATCGTGATCAATACATGCTCTATTATTTTTTGATCACTTTACACTATCATGTTGCACTTATATACTTATTCTTACACATGCCTATACTAATTTTCCTACCTTACATATTGTACTTGATACTTTATTATATAAAAAATTCTACTAACATATGTATGTAAGGAATAGTATGACATGTTTATGCCAATTTATTATATTTCATATTATCACATGGCTTACTTGAGTGTACTTATTTTATTCCTTGTTTTTATTATGGAACATTTTAACATTTTCCTTTTTGTTAGCCCAAATTCCCTGAGTGTTGATTAATTCTTTAGCATGTGGACATTTGAACATGTCCTCCCTTTTTGAGTGTGTAACATTTGAACATGCCCCTTATTTATGGTCTCTTTAAATATTTATTTGCATGACATTAAGATATCTTATCTTTTATCTTGATTATTTTATAAAATTATTACTTCTAGACATTTACATGATTCATATCATGCATCTTAGGGCTTGTTATGTTTGGATATTATGAGCTTCATCGATACATCTACTTAGACATGATATCATTATATGATTCTTTACTACATGTTTTAAAAAGATATAGCATGATTATATTATCCTTTTGAGCTAAGGTGACTATCATGTTACATTCCCCTCACCTTAAAATTGGATTAATATCATTGTGGGAATGTCATATAGACATGAGTCACATACATGTAGTTGTAAAAATTGGTAGAATTTGATGCAATTTACATGATTTAGATATACACTTGGGTTAGAATTTTATGAATTCAACACTAATTTTCATAGGTTTGAGGTAGATGTTTCCAAATTTTTGATGCATATCATATAAAATTTATAGATCAGAGGTTAAATTTTGATATATACTTCAATTTGAGACACATTAGAGGTGAATATTCCATGAAAATGTGCTAAATTATAGATACATATTAAATTATACAAATATTCATGCAATAACCCTACCAATAAAAATAAATTATGATTATATATACTATAGTATTTGGATCTCGTAATTAGTGTGATTGATATTATGTGCCATTGATGACCTTGGTAAGACTTCTAATTTTTTGGGTTGATATGGTTACATCATTTGACTTGAGTGGGATTGGATAGATTATTTTTATCATTAGGTTATGTAATTGATATCCAATGATCTCGATGACTTGGAAAAAATCACTCTTACACCAAATTATGGGTATGATTGCCCTCTAATTCCATTCTCCACATCTCCAAGGTTTAGTTTTGAACCTTTCTCCAATGCTTCAGGTAGGAATCAAACTATCAAGGGTCAACATGGTTGCATCAACACACAGGTGCACTTCTTCCTTGCTCTATTTTCTTTCAAATAATTTCAATTATTAATTTTTAGATTATATACACTAATTACACATATAACCTAATCTTAGTTATAGTTCATACACATAAATAAAATTAAAATAGGGCTCAATTTAAAGAAAAGTGTGTTATACACACCAGTACACATTTCTTTCCTTTAACCTAGTAATTTCATCCTTATGCATTAATTTATTAAATGGTGGGTTTAAATGATAAAATAGTATTGCACACTCGATAAACATCACTCAAGGCTCTACCCTTCAGTTCTTTATTATTTTATGTCAAAAGGATCATGATTTCCATCTTGTTATGCCTAAATTCTTATCTTATGGTATGACCTTGATATTATGATTACCTAGATCACCTATGTCCCATAGTATGTTTAAACCCTAATATATATCATTCATTATCATTTACATATTTTTAGAATTTCTCTATTCTCCAACACACTATCATTAAGACTAGGACACTAGTATTGATGGTAGTGTCCTAGATCTAATGCTTGTGTTTGTACACTACAAACACTTAAATATTAAAATAATTAGATATGCAATAGTTGAACTATTTGTCTTAATTAACCCTTTGTGATATTATTTAAAAAGGGATGGTATAAATACAAAACAAATCCCACTCATTATTCATTTATAAATTTACCAATCAAGCACCTATCAATCTCACTAATTCATTCACACAACTAAGTTTTGTTGCCCTATTATTAATTATTTCCATATTAGTCATAGGAGTAGTATTATTAAAATTAAAAATCATTCAAATAATATCCCATGATAATTATTTTTTTAATTTAAAATATAGATCACTATATGCACTCATATATATCATATTACACCATTGTTCACACACAATCCCACATAAGGGGGAAAACTACATCAGTTTGGGGTGCTCTTCTAATTATATGGATATATAGGAAAAAATGAAAAAGGAGTATTTGAGGCTAATTTAAATTAATTTGATCCCATTAACCCCTATTTTTAAGTTGGTATGTCCTAATTCAAGGACTAAAAGTTTTGATAAAAAAATTCAACATTTGAAACCTATGAAAATGGTCCAAATAGACAATATGTAAGGTGATAGATAAACCTAATAGGTGCAAGTGTAATTTATATAAAAGAAATTGTAATTAATGATAGACATAAGCATCAGTTTTTAGATAGAAGTATTGATGTTAGTGTCCCTATTTTGATGATAATGTCTAGGCTGACAGAGAGCTAATTTCTAAAATCTGATGAATCATAGTTGACCATCATCCCAACTATTTTAACACTTATGCTTCTCAAATCTACGTACTCTTTAGTAAAAAATATAAATATTATCTCTTCTTCTTATTTAAACATGTAAATTATTGTTTGGAATTATACTATATATATTAATCAAATTTTCATGATTCAACATTGTACCATAATATATTGTGAATCTATATTATTTAATTGACCAAATTTTTAGAGTAGTTTACTCCTTAGTTTATTATGATATTCTTTCATGTTAATCCTTATTTCCAAAAGGGTTAAACACAAGGTTTGATAAATTTAATACCCTACAAAATTAAAGTATCCTTTCAAATAAAAAGTGTGTTGTACGCACTCAAGTTCAATTAATTCTCCTTTATTCTACCTATTTATTTACTAGAATAAAGGGTGGGGGATGTAGACACATAAATATAATCATAACTTGAAAATGATAATTCTTGACACATCTTAAGCCACATGATTTGCATAAATATTATTGGGTCTTAATCACCATTCCTATAAACCTTTTATAATTTTTTGGCATTGACACTTTATTTTTCATCACTACTACATATAAATTTAAATGTTAAATTCTCAAACTACTTAAAATCACACTCAGACTACCTCCTTATCATGATAAGTGTTCATGATCTTATAGGATAGGTAAACCTGAAGTATACAAGAGCATTTTCATGTTTTTTCCACTTAGGCTAGAAATGTTTCATGTCAAATAACTTTTATTTACTTTATTCAAGTTATCACACTATTGCACATTGAGAAAATTTTCCCAATTCCTTCCAAATTCAAGACCATTCATAAGGTACAGTAATAATCTAAGTCTAAATCATTCCAAATCAAGTCAACATCTATCATTTTCAAGTATCAAAGCCATATTTATAGCTACATACACATATTCAAGGAGCACAATTTTAAAATCACTCTATGTGATAGAACTACATGGGCTTGACTTCCCTCCTTGGAGTATTGGATAGTAGGTAGTAATTAATCAAGGGGGTGATTGAGGATAATCGATCTCATTACGCTCTCCTCTTTTTTTTATGTTTTCAAGCTTCCAAAGTGTATACACACATATTTTCAAACTTTAACAACTATTGATGCTTTCTCTCTTATAGGAACCTATGGAATCTTAATCTCTCTGAGTACACACCTTAAAGGGTTCAACAAGAAAGGGGTTAGCAGACCTTTGGTGATTCATAAGATTTTCTCCCTTATACCACCACCTAAAACAATATAATTTAATCATATATATTTTTATTAGCATTGAAACCTTTCTTATACACTTACCTAAGTAGATCACCACCCAAAATATATTCTACCTACGTAAAAACCCTTTTTACCACTTTTCCTAATATATCAATTAGCTCAACCCCATTTTGGGTTTAGCACACATTTTAGAATTTTATAGACCTATGTTGACATAGTTCGAGACCTAATGACTCTATTTCTTATCTATCAAGGTTGACCAAGATGATTGCATTGGCTAAATTCCCAGGAGGGTTTGAGTCAATTCATGTCTATATATACCCCTTTCATTTCATTCATATCATAGGATCATTCAATTTTTCATCATTATTGATCACAAATCTACTTATACAATCAATAGAAAATTTCATTTCTTAGGTCTTTAACTTGAAGAAGTAGAAGTTGTCTTTTGTAGTTCTTGGATGCATAGAGTAAGTCTTATATCCTAGAGTTGATTTATCCTTGTGATCCTTACAAGCCCACAAAAACCTATTTTAAATCACCATTGACCAAGTGAGAGATTGAGGTATGATAGGTTCACTTCAAAAAGGTAAGTATATTCTTATCCCTTCATATTTTGATAAGTAGATGTTCTAAAACTAATGAATTGAATTATATCTCTCCTTTCTTAGATCATGTATATGTTATAATAGATAGATTTGTCTTTGCATGTATATTCTTTCCCTATTTGTGCCACAAACATTGGTGAGCACTAGATTATCTTGTATGTGCATTTACCAAATTAAATTTCATAATTATTTATTAGGATAGTTTGATTAATATTATTTATAATCATAGAACCTAGTTAGGGTATCACAAAATGGAATTTGACTAAAGGCCTTGGAAACGTCTCATTTGCCATTATATTATAAGAGATCCCTTAGTTAGGTCTAATGGATCCATTATTGGCCATAACCTGATATAAATGTATTTCCAAGAAGATATGTTAGCTGATTACCTTCTTTGAGCTTGAATGTTATTGAGTAGGATAATTTATAGATAATTTTAGTTTCACTTGCATACATTATGGTGAACCTGATGTGAATCTAACCCTTAAATTTTTTTAATTTTTTTTCACAAACAACTGGATTGACCCAGTTTAGCACTTTATGTG
Organism: Torreya grandis; assembly: GCA_037957365.1. NCBI lineage: Eukaryota > Viridiplantae > Streptophyta > Pinopsida > Cupressales > Taxaceae > Torreya > Torreya grandis. The sequence continues at coordinate 2,384,958 of JARHVA010001249.1, read as the reverse complement.
TAGTTTTTCATAATTCATCAACTCTATCAACTTAGTTTAGCTTTGTGTGTAGATTTTTATAATTAAATTAACCTATTTGACCTAGTTAGGGAAAAATTTTACATATTTTCCAATTGAGGTGAGCCTATCAATTCCATTCAATTTTTTTTGCATGGAATTTCTAGTATAAAAAAACTAGGTCAATCTAATCAATATAGTTTATTTTTACATTTTTAAACATTTAACTAAATCAATCTACTCGATTATTTTATGTTATACTTTTTCTATTTAAATAACTAGGTCAATCTGATCAACATAGTTCTATTTATTTAATCATTTACCAATTTTATTTATACTAAGTCAAATGGTTTGATTATATCTAAATATATTATCTTTTATGTCTGTAGGTTCAAATCCCCATTTGGACAACATAGTTTAAAACACCAACTCAACATCTTTAGGAAAATTACTATATCAACCTAGTTGACTCTGTATAATTTACCATGTTTACTCTAACTACATCAGTAATTTCATTTTATCAAATTTTAAGCAAATTCATTTTATTGTGATTTTTTAAATTTTAAATTTAAATATTATTTTCACCAATTTTTTAGTTATATAAAATTGTACCTTTATGGATAACTAATTTTATTGGATAAATAAAACTAATTCAACTAGTTTGATTGTGTTCATTTTGGACTATCTTTCAAAAAAATTGGGTCGATTAGCTCAACATTGGCATATTCTATTTTTATAACTAGGTCAACCAATTTGACCTTGTTCTATTTATTTTTCTTCAAACTTCAAGGAAATGAGGTTAACCTACATTTATAGTAATTAAACTCACTTTACATTTTAGTTGGTTACCTATTTATTTACTTTTCAAAAACTAGATATTAACTCTCAAAAAAAAAAATTTTGCTCTTATTTTTCACTCTGTTTGATTTTTCATAGAAACTATGTACTAGTAATTTTAAAACTACTTATCTATTATAATGAAGGGATATACGATACTCTATTTAAAATAATTATCTATTTTTTAAAGGTATCATAGTGTGAGGGTATTTTTGTAATACTCATAGACATAGTACATAACTAGTCAAAGTTTTTAATTTTTGGCTACTTCATGGTATTTTGGAAACACATGGGATTTATCTCTTTATTAAACCTTGGGAAGCCAACAATTCATTTATTTATTTGGTGCATAGGTTATCAATTAGTGTCGAGAATCTACTTCTATCTTACCCTTGAAACTAGGTTTAGTGGTATATGGGAATGGTATTTCCTCCATATTCAATGCTCTAAAATACTGGGCCAATGCCACCCAATGGAAAAAAAGTATCTTTAAAACCTTACACTTTCAATCAGAACCTTTAGTATGACTTCTTGATCTTCTTTTAAAACAAATTAATTATATTCTAAATTTTTCTATTATTTGTTATTCTATGTTGTATTTCAAATTTGGATTAACTAATGTTGATAAAAAGTTTTTGATGTGTTTTGAAACTAGACTGACAAGTTCGACCTAGTTACCTATGTGTTTAATTCTCTTTTCTATAACTAAAACTAATTCATCCAGACTTAGACTATTCTATTTTACTTCCTATAATATTAAGTTGACCTATTCAACCTAGTCTTTTATAGACTATTATGTTTTCATTCTAAAATAACTAAGTTGACCTACTTGACCCATTATTTTAAAACTATTCTATTTTCATTCCTATAAAACTAATTCGATCTGCTTGACCTAATATTTTGTAAACTATTATATTTTCATTTCTATAGAACTAAGTCAACTAGCTTAACCCATTATACTATAGATTATTTTATTTTTTAGTAAGTATTTAACTTAGTCATATCATCATGAAACATTTATTTGATTATGTTATAGATATAAATCAAACTAACATGATGAGATTAAATAATCCTAATAAATTTCCTAAGACACATTTTGTGGTGACTAACCTAGATCAAAGTAATATCCATGTTACCACTAGAACTACTAACTATGGGACTCCTCCCTATTCCATGACACTTAACCCTTTATTCATGAAAATTGTATAATATGAAAGTGAACTTGAATACATAGTTGAAATGATCCTCTTTATCAATGAAAATCCTCAACATAGAGGTAAGGATCCTATAATTATGTATAACCTCATGACATGACATTATATTGGAGAACCCCATTCACCTTCACCTATATTTTCCATAGGATTTAGGGCAAGTCATTTTATGACTTATACCACACCTTTACCCTATCTCATGTCTCCCTCTAATAGTATGATGTCATCTTCCATGTCTTATTTCATCTCCATGCCAAGTATTTCTAGAAACATGGAGGGTGTGACTCTTAGTGGGTCTACTCAAAATACCAATAATAATACCCAATTCCATAAAAATCATAATACATATACTACTAGTAGTTCTTCTCATCCCACTAGGGAATCTTATGCTACTAATTCATCTCAAACTCTTAATACCTTGCATAATAATAATGCACATAATGTTGCTTCTGCTAGTCAAAATAACATTCAAACTAATAATTTATTATTACAAAATCTGAATTACATGGCTACCTTTTAAACTAATAATGCCAAATAAATAATTCAAATGCATAATTAATTATTGCATCTCCAAAACCAACCTCAACCTACTCAATGGGGAGTGTAAAATCCTAATGCCCCCCCCCCTCCACCTCCCCTTAGAGATGCACATGGTAAACTTATACCACAGCCCTCATTTATTAAAAAAATTATTAAACACTTACAAAATGAACCTCTTATTCTTCAAATTGAATACATTAGCATGTAATACTTTAGTTGCTACCAAAATCTTAGCTAAAACCTTTTCAGGTGATGTTTTAGATTGGTATAACCAACTTAAAAATCATTCTATCACTAGTTTGGAAGACTTAATCAATTATTTAGTTCCATAATTCTAAACTAATGATCTTCTAGAAAATAACTTAGCTCACTTATCAGCTATAAACAATTAGAATCTAAAGTGGCACAAGTACTCATTAACAATGGAAAGCCTTGTCTATAAAAGTTGAGCATAATATGTCAGATGAAAACCTCTTCCACTTGTTAAATAATACTCTTCATTATAAATTATAATACAATGTTAGAACCCTTTCTCCAAAATCCTTGGAAGAGGCCATCAACCAAGCTAAATGTCAAGATTTCCTTATACATCAATATGTCCCTTCACACCCTCAAATAGGAACTCAAATACTTGTGAAAGCTAAAAATCAACATGCAATGAATAATGATGTTATAGAGACTTATGAATCCATACACACTATTAGATCCATTACTCCAAACAACACCATGGATCATAATCCTCCAATGCCAAATAATAATTCTCATCCTAGTTCCACATTTTCTCAAGGGCATAATATGGATGTACATAAACCTCTTTCCTTAGAATAAATTAAAAATCATCTTCCATGACTTTCCCCATGATATCTTGATCCTATACACCCTATCAAACATTGGTATGATCCCAAAATTTTTTTTTAGTTTTATGCAAGTTGGGGACAATCTCATGAAACTTATTGCCAATTAAAAAAAATTGTTGTTGATTACCTCCTCAGACCTAAATTTGATCATGAATCATTTATACATAAATGTCAACAATCCAATGAAATATCAGCTAAGGCTCATAAAACTAAAACTAAAAATGAAGATTTAAATCAAGCCAATGCTCACTTACCCATTTACAAAGATCCCCTTCCTAACCATGAAGATAACATTAATCAACCTCCTACGATCAATAATGTTGAAAGCACTATAGATCCTAAAAATAATGATGAGAATGTTGTCAAAATTTATAACATGAGGGAGAGTATTTTATTATATTTATTAATATATAGCCTCAAACCATAATAATTTTCCAACTTTTCACATTGATCAAGATTCTTACCCATCCCATCTCATAGAATTGGGGCGTGTAGAACTAAAAAACACACAATTATCAATTCCAATAATGAAACTATATAATAGGTCTCATATATTTGATATAAGATCTACTCCCCCTATAATTAAGATACCTTGAGTGGATACCTCACAAAATTAAAATGGTATTACTTGAACTAAAACACAATATATTAATACCACCACATCACCTAAGATAGCAAAAGCACCTATAAGCAGTCAACCCATCTTTACTAAATATAAAATAAACATATCTTATCAACATAGATTTAAATGGAATTATATCCCACCTTCAAATGATTTAGTACAACATTATGCACCTTTATCCAATATTACTTTAATAGGTTGTGATGGATGAGATCTCATAGCCAAAGTTCCATGACTCCCATCTCAAAGTCTTTTCTTAGAACTTATGATAACTCATCATTGTAATTGACTAATGAAATTATTATTTTAAATGAACATCCATCATCCTCATCCCATAGGGTGGTAAGTTACCCTATTAGGACTTGAATTTATCATCCTTAAATAGTGTGAATAAATGTTTATCCATGTTGATAAAATAGTGGGCACTCTTATTTCACTCAAATTTCCTATCTCTTTCATGATTCCCAAGGATATATTTCTTCATGTGGATGACCCTCCATTATTCATTAGTATATAAATCAGAGATATTCAGTTTAAATGTGCTTTAATTGATGAATTATTAGGCACTTATGTTACTTCCCTTTATTTTATTAAAATTCTTAGATACTTAGAATGCAATCTTAAATCAACTCAAAATACATGTCAAGGATATGATCGAAGATGAATGCCTCTATTAAGTTGTGTTTGGATTCTTATCATGGTTCCCCTATTAATGGCACATGTTAAAGTTGTGATATTTAAATTTTCACTCTCTTAAAATATCTTACTTGATCGACCTTAGACACACCGTGTATACACATAATATTTTCAAAATTTATAAATTACCAATGCTTTTTCTCTAGCATAAAATTATTGAGTCTCATTCTCTCTAAGTGCACTCCTTAAAGGGTACATGGGTAAATGGGTGGGTAGACCATTAGTTCTTCATAATATTGTTGTCCCCTATACCACCACTTTCTATCTACATAATGATCTCATATACATTTCCCTAAGCTTTGACACCTCCCTTACATACTCCTCTAAGAAATTCACCACCTTAATTAGCCCCTACCTAAGCATAAAAACCTTTTTGACATTTACCAAATAATGTTGACCTGGTCCAACTCTGTATTCTAGTTAATATTTTCATGTTATGGGTATAAGTCGACCTTGCTCGATCTAGACTAGGACATAACTTAATTTTATCAATTAATGATATAAGGTCAAATTAGGCTAACCTTATTGGTTAAATTTTTATAAAGGCTTATGGTTATATTAATCTATATATACACATCCATTCCCATCATTTAGAAAGAAAGAGAATAAAATTAATATTATATTATGCATTTGATTATCCAGCATTCTACTTGAGGATCATTGCTTATGGTTTTAATAATTTTATTAGAGATATAGATCTTGTCTTGTGGAGAAGTCTTTTGGATACATAAATAATTTGTGTATCTTTGGGATGACTTATCTTTTCTATCCTTATATACCACAATAACCTCTTGTGAATCACCTTGGCCAAGGGAGAGATTGAGGCTTAACAAGTTTGTCTTCAAAGGTGAGTATTCCTAACTTTGTCCCTCCTTTGTTAAATTAGATAGATTTGCATTTTTTATTATCTCACATTCATTAGGATGTCCTATACATTGACTTGATTATATATCTTCTATGCATGTTTAATTTTTATGTTTATTACCCCCATATTTTTCTATAAGATTTATTAAGCACTAGATTAGATTTTACTTTACTTTGCATGTACTTAGTGAATATGAAAACATAGGACCTAGCTAGGGTTATTACATGGTGTTACTTGACTATAGGATTTGGAACCTATCTAATGATGTTATTATGACAAGGGACCCCTTGGTTAGGTTTATCAAATCCATCTTGGTCATTACCATAAATGTCTAAATGTATCAACAAATGAAAGTGTAAGTAAGATTTATCTTCTCTGAGTTAGGATTGATTAATAGATCAACTACATTTTCCTTTGTATAAATTTTGGAGAAAATAAAATTATTCAAACCCTTGTAGGTTTTATTTCATGAATTAATTTTATCATCATATTATATATGTTTATTTATGAAGTACTATATCAAACCTATCCATATAGTCTAATAGTTTGTGTGTAGATTTAACACATAGTCACTCCAAAATGACTATGTTATTTTTATATAGGTCTTATCCAAATATATATGATTGGATAAATAAACTCAACACAATATTATTCATTAGTTACAAAATTACATACATAGTCGAGCTAGATGATTCTATTCATAGTTCTTATTTTTTATCATATAGGTTTCCAAACATAGTCACATCAATTGACTCTATTCATAGATTATTTTTCAGCATACATGTTTTTTAGAAAATATTTAAATTAGAACTTGAGAAACACCACATAAAAATAGCAACTTCAACATCTTAAAAAAATATCAGGTTCATTCTCACTATCTAAATCATTTTGGTTCTTCATTTATAGTCCTATTTTCATAGATTTTATTCTATAAAACTATAACCTTACATCAAACTAGGTTGAATAGCTTGACACAATTCTATAGACTATCTTCTCTCTATCAAACAAAGTCAGGATGTTCAACTATGTTCTTCTGGATCTTACTTCCATATATGAATAGTGACCCTATCAAATTGGTTCTATATTTTTTTTGCATATAGTGTCACTTTAACTAACTCTATACTCTTCACAGTCAATGGAATTAACCTATTTTTGGTAGTGATTAATTCACTTTTCATTTTAGTTGATTTCATGCTTAGAGTAACAAACATAGACTAATTAGGTGGTTTTTTAATTTATTAATTTTGTCATGTCATTTTTATCTTTTGTATAATTCCAAATCACTTTACATTAAAAAAATTAAAGATTTTTATTTCCAAAGTCTACCTATTTAGATTTCTTCACCAAGGGGGAAGCCAACTTGGTTTTTTAGCCAAGTATAAACATGTTGTTGATATTATATATTGGCAAAAAACCTAACATCCTTATCACTATGTGATTATGAAGTCAAGGGGTAAGCCCTAATACCAAGCCAATACCATCACCAATATAGATCCCTTTCATCCTAAACTACCTAAAACTATCTATATATTGATTTTTAGTTCCTTCTTATAGCCAATTCCCCATCACATTAATTTCAAAAATTATTATAAATTAACAACATTTAGGAATGGCAAATTAGTTATCATTTACATTCATGTTTTGATGCTTGATCTTTGATCATTATATTTTGTATTGCAGAACATACACTCGATAGTGTTAATGTAAGGTTTATGTTGTGTATTATAAATAGATCAATCACATTGATCTAATTTTTTGTGTTATTCACTTTATTTCCTTAGATATTATCTTTTAAAAAAAATCCCTATTTTCAAAACATTGGTGTCCCTATCAACATAGTCTCTTAAATATTTTTGGTATTGCTTATGTTCGATACACAGTCACCATATCTAACTGTGTATATATGTAATCCTACTCATTTTCTCCCTCTAGAATACATATTCAACCTATCCAACTCTGTATCTTGTTAGCTTGCTCTATTTCCTATCTTATAGCACATAGTTTACATGTATGACTATGTCTTTTCTTCCCTATTTTGTTTCCTATTTTAAAGAACATTGTTGATTGGTTCAATTTTGTATCTTATTAGTAGATCCTTCTTTTCATCAAATTTTTAGACTTTTTCCTTCAAAATGATTTTCGTAATTGAGGATAATACATAGTTAAACTAGACAAACATGATGAGTATTACCAATCCTAATAGGTTTCCCAAGACACATCTTATGCCACCCATCTTGGATTAAAGCAATTTTCATGTTTTCACTTACACTAAAAATTATGGGACTCCTCCCTATTCATCCTTAGTTAATAATCATTTTTTCTCCTTATAATATGAAAATGATTTAGATTACACAACTTAAATTCTCTTCTTCATAAATGAATTTTCTTAACATAGAGGAAAATACCCTTCAACCCTTTATAGTCTTATGATATGTCCACAATTAAAATAATCTCCTTCACCCTCCCCTACCTTATCTCATAGATTTGGGGGAACCACTTTATTTTAATCTCAACATTTTCCTTCTATTATGTCTCCTTCATACACCATGACATATTATTTTATGACCTTTTCAACCTCTTTGCCAAGTATCTCTACTAATATGGTAGGTTCAACTTCTAATGCCTCTTCAAAAGACCTTTCCCCTTAACCATGTCACTAGTGCATCTTTTGATACCAATTATTCCCATGCCACTAGTGCATATTATGTTACCAATTATTTTCATGCCACTATTATAGCACATGCTACTTCTCATAGTGTAACTCAAGCCATTAATACTAATACTAATGCATCACATACTTCACACACTAGTCAAAAAATTTCCTAGACTAACCAAATATTATTAAAAACACTCAATCAAATGCATAATTTTCAAAAAAATAATGCAAACTAGACTATGTAGATGCAAATCAAATGATGAATATGAAAAACCATGTCATTAACCTTTAAAATCAACCTCAATAGGTTTCATGGAGAGGATAAAATTTGAATTCCCCCCACCCTCCTTTAGGGATTCCCATGGTAACCTTATCCTTCAATCAACCATCATTAATAAAAAATAAAAAAATATACAAAATGAACCTCTTGTACCCCAAATTAATAATATTTACATAAGAGGTATCACACTCACCATCACCTATAATGGGTCCATCAATCCCACATTATACTTAAAGACATTTGGTAACCTTTATAAAGATTAGATCAAACCTAATAAATTTTCCACTACCAAACTATTAGCTAAAACACTCTCAAGAGATGATTTAGACTATAAAATCAATTAAAACCCCATTTTATTACTAGCTGTGAATACTTGGTTAACTCACTAGTCTAAGAATTTCAAACTAGTGATCTTCTCGAGAACAACTTCACTCACTTTATAAATTATAAATAACTTGAAATTGAAATGGCATAATATTTCATAAAAATATGGAATAAATCATCTAAATTTGATCATAATATGGTTGATGATAACATATTCCACCTATCCACTAATGCTCTATGCCCCTAATTATAATGTCAGGTTAGGAATCTCTTTCCAAAAACTTTGGAAGAAGCCCTTGACCTAGCTAGGTGACAATACTTCTTCATTCACCAATTTAAACCATCTCAACCTAAAATAGGCACTCATATGCTCATTAAAAACAAAAACCAACATGTAATCAATCATGGCATTAACGATACTTATGACACTATTCACAACATTCAAGTAATCATTCCAAAAAACACTATGGAGCATGATCCCCTCCAAACAACACTCCTAAATTTTCTAAACATAACAACACTAATGTCCACACACCATTATCCTTATCTAAGATTTAAAACCATATTCCAATAGATATAACATGAGATATTAACCCCACTCATTGAATGAAATCATGGTACAATCCAAACAAATTGTGTTGGTTTCATGCAAGTTGGGGCCATTTTCATGAGACTTGTAGACAATTATGTAATCTATCTATGGATTTTCTTCTTGGTCCAAAATTTGGTCATGAAACACTTATTCATAAGCATATGACATATATTTTAAATCCCATGAAACACAAACCAAAAACCAAGCTTTAAATCAATCTAATGCTCATCTTGTTATATACAAAGATCTTCTTCCCAACCATAAAGATAACATCAACAAGCCTACTCCTACAAATAATGTTGAAAGTCTTACAAACCTCACTATGTATGAAGAAAATGAGGTTAATATGACTAACTTGTGAATATTAGTTTTTTTAATTTACTCCAATCCAACACCCACACATCACACCTCTCACGCATTATGTGTCATTCAGGACACTTACCCACTCAATATAATATAATTAGTGTAAGAGGACCTTATA